>OLKM01001224.1:0-15000 GCA_900291075.1 Melanogrammus aeglefinus | reverse complement strand
GGTCGGGCTCACCTGAATGGTGGCCAGCAGGTTCTCTGCCGTGTCGTTCACGCCGGGGGCGAGGTCACAGAAGCGCTCCGTGTTGGCGGTCCACAGCACAATCACCTTGTCCACGCCGCTGGACTGCCAGAAGTCCCTGATGTCGGCCCGGATCTGCTCCACCTGGACAAGAAGGGCTCCTTCAGTGAGCTGCTCCTCTTCCAACCACACGGCATGGACACAGTGAGGAGAAGACCGCTTGGTGCATCGCAGCTACACGGTTTCCATTTTTCTGATTTGTGAGTGCGTGCGTGTGCGTGTCTGAGGTCGTAGCATAAAGCTCAAGGATTGGTATGTGATGTCACCGTTATATAGAAGTGAGTCCTTCAGCTACCATCCACATAGGAGACGTCCGATGTTTATCGTCCGAGTGTGGGGGGGTACTGATGCTTAGATTGATTTCGGACTGCAGCAGAGACCTCCGCTGCTTGAGCCTGAGAAATGCTTAGAAGTGAAGCTTGGTGTGGGCGCACTGATGCTACAACCAATAAAAGAGTTCACCCCCTGGGAGCTATTTGAGTCAGTTAGCATCACACTACTGAGAGATCTGGTTGAAGGGTGTGCTGTGTCTCAAATCGCACACTTCTCTAAGTGCACTGCTTTACAGTCCACTGCAATTCAGTGCACTTAGTTGCACAGTGCGCACATTTCGACAAGCTAGTACAGTCTCAAATCAAACACTGCCGCTGCGCACTTACGGAAATGACTCGACAGCTTCTTCTTCTACTACTTTTTAACGCCGATTGCAACCAACCAACCGCCGCCATTTGAAAAGTAGTGACGTATCTTCCGTTTAGCGACATAGCTCTAGACGTAGCGTCATCTACGTTACCAAGATGGCGGCCGTTAAGTGTGGAAAGTGTCCATCGATCTACACTCAATTTTCTGGCCGTTAGCGCGCCAATGTAGTGCTCATAGCGCACTACATTTTCGCACACTGCTCAGTGTGAACGCACTTACGTACTCAAAATATTAAGTATAAGTGCAGAAGTGCGCGATTTGGGACACACCACCAGTCACTACGGTAGCGGCACTACAGCCCAGACGGGTCACCGTGGGAATGTGTCGGTAGGTTAAAGTCCCTGATGGTAGTTGGCTGAGGGAACATCTCGATGAGACCCAACGTTACCTGTTCTGCGATGGTGCCTGACAGGACGTTGTCAGCTCTGCTCTCCTGGTTTGCAGCAATGAATTCTGGGATGAAGATGGAGGGGCGGGGTTTCAGGCTGCTCATGTGGGGGCGGAGCTTCTCCTGCAGTGACCAATCAAGGACCTGGGCTCGTTCCATTGCCCGCCCTAAATCCATTGATGAAATGTCCCAGCCTGACCCGCGCACGCGCACACACACACACACACACACACACACACACACACACACACACACACACACACACACACACACACACACACACACACACACACACACACACACACACACACACACACACACACACACACACATTAACAAAGGGAATGCTGTCCTGGTTGTATTAAATATGGATCTCAGTGCGGAGGAACACTGGGTCTGATGACTGTTGCCTGAACAATGCTTCTATCTGTCTTCAGATCTGTCCCCTGGGTAACATCTGAAACAATCTTCAGTGATCTGTGCAGTACCAACATTGGAATTCAGGAGAGAGGGATGGAGTCTGCGTATCAACAACAGAAGGCTCTCCAGCCGTCTCCGCCTAGGTGGGGGTCCTATCTGCCTGGGGTCAAGGGTCAACCCTCTTACCTGTCCTTATCTATCCCTGTCTCTCTTGCTCTACTACTGTCTCCCTGTCTCTATCTCCCCCCCCCCCCCCCGCCTATCTCTCGGTCTCTCTCCCTGTCTGCGTCTCTCTCTCTCTCTGGAGGGAGGAGGGCAGAGAGTGGACGGTGTAGGATCAGGCATACCATCAAAGATGATATCATCAGGGTGCACTATGGGTAAAAGGTCACGGAACGGCACGTGGACCTCCCCTTCGGGCGCCATTCCTAGGCTCACGGTGGACGACTGGAAGAGTGAGCCAAAGTAGTTGGCCCTCTGTGGAGACAAAGAAATGCCGTCGTTAGACAATTTGTTCATTTCGTCCATGTTTGTTTATTTTTAATATATTACATCACATAGAGTATATCGTCATTACTATGCATATTTTTTGCCATCTATTTTTTAAACGCTCCATCCTATTGTCAGATCCATTTGTTGACTTGTCCGACTTTCGGCGTCACACATCACACACAAAAATAGACAATTAAGCGACTCATTTCACTTGACCAATTGAATGATTGAAAGACAATTGATGGGTTTGAATGACAGGGGAGCATGCATTGTATCATGAGTTCATTTAGATTTGGGGAATTTTTATAATTTAAAAATTGATAATATAGTGGTTCAAAATCCAAATTGATGTCCTGATTCATATCTCATTATATTTACTGGGTTGTTTCTGTTACGTAAAACAAAACATGAACAAGCAGAGACCAGCTGCCAGAAGGAATGCCCATATAAGGTATGATTCTCTCTCTAAGAACTAGAGTTAAGAACTGAAGGGTCTACTAGATCTGTTAGCACGTGAAGCTCCTAATGAGGGGTCTTCTGTGCTGATCCGAGGAGGGGAGAGTATATTTAGTAGGAATGAAGAGGCTGACTTTCCTGTGTGTGTGTGTGTGTGTGTGTGTGTGTGTGTGTGTGTGTGTGTGTGTGTGTGTGTGTGTGTGTGTGTGTGTGTGTGTGTGTGTGTGTGTGTGTGTGTGTGTGTGTGTGTGTGTGTGTGTGTGTGTAAGAGAGATAGAGACTAGGAGAGTGAGAAAGGAACAGGAACAGTTTCTGGTTTCCTGCACAGAGGTTCTGCTGTAACACAGTAGGACTGCTGGACCAGAGGTTCTGCTATAACACAGTAGGACTGCTGGACCAGAGGTTCTGCTGTAACACGATAGGACTGCTGGATCAGAGATGTAGCAGTCCCCTAACCCGGAACCCTAATCAAATACTTTAAACTAACCAAAGCTACTAAAATAAAGGTTAATCCAGTTGAAAGAAAGAAATCTCTGCCTTTCCTTTAACATAACCATGCCTTATCTATTCCTATATGTTCTGGGAGTGTCCAAGTTGCCCATCTTGACATAATATTTATGTTCCCATTTTTAGTGTGCCCTCACCTATGCTGTTAAAAATAGTAAAAAGCCACAACTTTTACTTCCTTACATTTTCAGGTTTTATACTAAAGTAGTAGTCCCGCTATCAAGCAGGTGTGTGAGTGTGTGTGAGTGAGTGAGTGAGTGAGTGAGTGAGTGAGTGAGTGAGTGAGTGAGTGAGTGAGTGAGTGAGTGAGTGAGTGAGTGAGTGAGTGAGAGAGAGGGGATGGGGGGTTGGGGGGGGGGGGGGGGTAGGGCTGCTCGATTATGGGAAAAATCATAACCACGATTATTTTGGTCATTATTGAAATCCCGATTTGTCAAAGGATTAATTTTGAGTTTGAAAACAAGAATCAGCATGTCTCTCCCAAAAAACCACTTGGTAACTGGCAACTTTGAAATTCCGCCATAAAAAAAAAAATCACAAAATGGTAAAATGGAAAATGTTAATATTTAAAGTAATGTACCGATATGTATCCAGCTGTAATAATCAACAACTCAGTTTTGTGATCGTTAGACGCTAAAATCCAAATCGCGATCAAAATTTGATTCATCGCCCGGCCCCAGGGGCTAGGGGGGTCCTTCTTACCTTCTCCCCGGTCTTGGTGGTCCAGCTGAGCCCCATCTTGTTGGCCAGGACGGCGGCGGTGACGGTGCTGCCGTTGTTGCCGCCCCAACCGACCAGCATCACCCCCACCTGGGGCACGGTCCTCTCCGTCCGGAAGGTCATCTCATGGGTGCTGGGGGAGACCTGAGCCCAGGGAGGGAGACAGAAGCTGTGAAGTCTGTGTGTGTGTGTGTGTGTGTGTGTGTGTGTGTGTGTGTGTGTGTGTGTGTGTGTGTGTGTGTGTGTGTGTGTGTGTGTGTGTGTGTGTGTGTGTGTGTGTGTGTGTGTGTGTGTGTGTGTGTGTGTCAGTCAGTCAGTCAGTCAGTCAGTCAGTCAGTCAGTCAGTCAGTGTGTGTGTGTGTCTGTCTGTCTGTGAGTCTGTCTGTCTGTCTGTCTGTCTGTCTGTACGTCAGGGGTCTGCACTCGGGCTGTGGGACTCCCTGAAAGAAGGCCACGGGACGTTTGGAAAGAATTCTAGAAAGTGCTTCGAAACCCTACAGATGTCCGCTGTGTGACTCCCAACCCCCCACCACCCACCCACCCACCCACCAGCCACCAACCCCCCCCAACCACCACCCACCACCCCACCCCCCCACCCACCCACACCCACCCCCCACCCCCCCCCACCCACTACCACCCACCACACACCCCCCCCACCCACACACACTTAGACTAAGACTAAGACTTGGCCGCTGACTGGGTCCTAACGGGTCGTCTGTCCTCGCTGATCGTCTCGTTAAGCCAACACAGGGCGGGGGGGTTGGGGGGGTCATTAGCATTTTTTAGTCTCATAAAAAACGTCAGACCAGTTCCTATTGAGGTCAACGGGGCGTTTGAAACCTTCCCTCACTGATCCCCTGTGTCGTAACGGGATTGCTGACCTGAGGCCGGCTTAGACCAGGAAAGAAAAACTGTTCTCAAAAGAAAATTTAAATACCAGGGACATTCCGTCCAGCGAAGGAACTAAACCCTTAAAGCACTGCTGTGTCACAACGACCCTATTATATTATGATATAATGAAACTACGCACCTGTTATCAATGGGCTAGTGGGGCTAAGCCCTCCCTATCTTTTACAATAAACATGAGTACATTATTAAATTAATGAAAATATTAAAATATAATAATTACTAAGACTTAGAATTGGTTGATTTTGGTGCAACCGGACTGCAACAGCACCAAATATTCACAAAAATGCAGGAGATAGCCTTCTGTATGTATCTCCTGACTCGACTAAAGCTCTTTGGCGAAACTACAGTAAAATAAGAGAGGCCACAGTATATCAGTGGACGAAAAGGAGAAAAGAGACACCCGAAGTGAAGCCTGCACCCTCGGTGTGAAATTAGAAAAACTAGAAACTGCATTCATGACTAATTTCTGGAATACCATTCTAACTCGATTCCAAATGACGAGTTTACAGCTTCAAAAATCAGAGGAGAGGAACTGATTCACTTCAGCTCTTTCATTAGAGCAGACGGACTGAACACACCTCCATCCAAGCTGTTGAAAACAATTATCGAGTGTGGATTACAGTCAACATTCCCCAACGTGATGTCTTTAGAAGAAAAAAAAAGAAATAAAGAGACACGCAACATCGTTCATTTGGCCCTATAGGCTTAATGCATTTGTTAGCCCCCCCCACCCAATATCACCACCAGCCGCTCCTGCATGATAGTCATGGGGTGTAGCCAACTGGGCTGAACGCTTAGAAAGGGTATAGTCTATAATAGCCGACGTTTAAGTTTCAAATAGGTTGCCAGTAATTTCATAATTGCACTTAAAGAACATGAACATTTTTCATTCAATTTGCTTAATTTTTCACCATTGCAAAAATCAAAACATGTCCTTTATAAACTTCTTTGTCTCGCTTTTCAATAAAAAAAAATCAATTACAAAATGTCATAGGCCTACTCAACATTTTCTAACATTCCAGAAGACCTTACAGCAAGCATATAAGAATAATATAACTTTAAATAAATAAGTAAAACAAAAATATTTAGTTGCGCGCACTTCACATAAATGCACGTAGCTTGGGAGACGAACACCACACGCAGAAATTATGGCAAGCCAACCCAGCCAGAAAACGCCATCATTTAGTCACGGATCACCTTCATTAGGCCGTAAAAAACGCCGTAAATTGTAGAAAAATGGCGTAAAAACGCCGTTATGCGCCGCTTTTTACGCCGCAATTGAGCCCTGTTTTGAGCATTCAAAACGCGCGTAAAATACGTGCGTTTGTGCACATCACAACGCGCCTAAAATACGGCGTCTCGCTAGTATGCTAATAATATTCGCCCTTCTTTTCTCTCAGCCAATGCATTTGAAGTGTTTGCGTCCAATCGCTGAGGATTTCTCTTCTCATGGTGTTAGTTGCAGTGTCATATAGATATATATATAAGATAATCCTGTTACAACAACGTGGTCACTGTGGCCTAATTGATAGAGACGCTTGCTCCGAGGCAAGAGGTTGTCGGATCGAATCCATCTATTGGATCAACAGCAATAAGCACAATAAATAAGAATGCAGATATTATATGTTTATAAACTTGGTCACAAAGGAGATATGTGTGCTGAAATGATTTGGCACTGAATTTGGAACGTATAACACAGGAGGTCTGGCATCGTAAAAGCGTGACCATCTGACAATAGCTGGATTCGATCCGACAACCGCGTGCCTACAGAGCAAGCATCTCTATGGATTGGGCCACGGTAACCACAATGTTGCAACTGGATTTACTAATATATATCTCATCATCTCATCTCATCTCATCGTCATCCGCTTATCCGGGGTCGGGTCGCGGGGGCAGCAGCTCAAGCAGGGGGCCCCAGACTTCCCTTTCCCGAGCCACATTGACCAGCTCTGACGGGGGGATCCCGAGGCGTTCCCAGGCCAGTGTTGAGATATAATCTCTCCACCTAGTCCTGGGTCTTCCCCAAGGTCTCCTCCCCACTGGTCGTGCCTGGAACACCTCCCAAGGGAGGCGCCCAGTGGGCATCCTTACCAGATGCCCGAACCACCTCAACTGACTCCTTTCTAAGCAAAGGAGCAGCGGCTCTAATCCGAGCTCCTCACGGATGACTGAACTTCTCACCCTATCCCTAAGGGAGAAGCCATCCACCCTCCTGAGAATAGCACTTTGAAGTGAGCTATAGACAAAAATATATACATAAGTTCCGGGACTGAATGATATCACTATACAGTACTAACTGTTGTCCCGACTACGTGTGCACAAGGAACCACATGATTTCACTGTGTAGTTTCGGAGAAAATGTCCTTTGAAAACCTCACGTGCATGCTTGGTCCTTTGAAAACCCTTTTTTGTTGTGGACGTTTTGACGCCGACCTGGTAGCGTTTGCAGCGATCCACACAAACACACAACCGTAGGTGAAGGCTTTTATTTTGAGAACGTTGCGAGATACCGCACAAGGGCTGTTTAGAGTAGAGGCGCACGAAGATTTTGTGTGACGGCTGGCTGAACCGCGGATGGACGAATGACGGCTCACACTTGACCGCCGGTCAAGTCGGTTATGGCGCAAACTAGCATCAGGCTTACATCTAGATGAAGGGGCAGGTCATCCGCTATCCCCTGGTTTAGCCTACATCCAGCCCGGTGTCGCGGTTTAGAACAGGGGGCGAGAAGGTTTAGGTTTCCACTCATCCATGGGCAGTAGTAAACCCGGTCTGTTCTATCTGGTATTAGGCACAGACGACCACCAATATGTGGATTAAACGGCTAAATACACAAAGCAAACACAATATCATATCTCTGCCGAGACACAAAACTGATCTGCGCATCAAGGCAGCAGATAGACTGCGTGAATACTCGAGTATTACAGGGAAGTAAAGGATGTCCTTACCGTGATGGCGCTCCCCTCCCGGCGTACCGCGGTGGTCTGGTAAGAGTATTGAGCCTCTATGTGCGTATCGCTGTACTTCACATTGGGACTGTCGATTGTAATGCCTGGCATCGTTGCGGTCTAAAAGCCAAGAGAAAGACATAAGCAAGAGAGACAGACGTTAATGACGTCGTCAGCCGTCATTACTATATGAATGACGAATGACGACTACGATAACATTAAGAGCAATCGGATGTCGGCATGTAGATAGAGCACGATCTATAAACTCCAGCCACGCCACAAAAGCGAAATAGACAAGGAAAGACTCACTCCACTTCCCTGGATTGGAGGTCTGCTCGGTTTGCAGTGACTTGCGGTAAGGCACCGGAAGTACCACTTAAGCTACATAAGACAGGGCGTGCATGACGCGAGAATAAGGGCATTAGAGAAATTTCCCCAGAGCTTTGGTCTCGACAAATGTAGGCATGTGTAACGCGTGGTAAACACGCGGCCACCACACACACACACACACACACACACACACACACGACACACACACACCACACACACACCACACACACACACAACAACACACACCACACACACACACACACACACACACACACGCACAGACACTCGCACACTCACATTTTTATGATGAGAATCCTATCATATTCCCAATCAGATCATATTCCATTATTATCATCATACTAAAATAGTATTATTAGGTATCCAAATATACTCTGTGAATACCTAATAATAAGATATTGTGGTGACCCACAACTACAATAAGACATTCACCATCTTTTAAGGAAAAGGGTTTTGGGATAAATGTTCCGTTTTACGACCGTTCTGGTTTACGGCAGTTACGTTCTGAACTCATGCCGGAGTTACACTTGTTTTATTAAGAGTGTAGCACTTTTCATACACAAGGCAGACTCAAAGTGCTTCACACATAAACATTGTCATACAATAAAATAAAAGATAAGTAAAAGAAATCATGTGCAAAGAAATGAGTAGAATAGATCAGCATTTTAGAAAGTGCAATTTATTCAAGATCAGATCAACAGTCTGACTGGTACCCACGTCGGGACTCCAACCCGACCTAAAGGGTCCTTTCTCTGGGACTCCAACCCGACCTAAAGGTCCTTATCTACTGGACTTCCAACCGGATTCTAGAACCTGACCAGACAGAACTCGGGTTCCAACCCTCCAAAGATTACCAACTCCAGAGAGTCCGAACGACTCAAAGACTTAGGTGCCTTTTCTGACTTCTATCTATGGAGTTAGAAACATGCCAACACCCCCCCCCCTCCCCCACACACACACACACACACACACAGAACCACACAGACACACACACACACACACACACACAACAACACACATCCACACACACACACACACACACACACACACACACACACACACACACACACACACACACACACACACACACACACACACACACACAAAACGTGTTTTATTCACGCACAATGATTGACACACACACACACACACCCAGAAACATATTTCTTCAAGTACAAACTAAAATCTTTCAAGTAGGCCTACAAAAGAAATTCCTTCAAGTAGGCCTACAAAACAATTCTACAAGTAGGCTTACGGAAGTAAAAGTTGCGCGTACAAAAAAAATTCCTTGAAGTACAAAACAATTCTACAAGTACGGAACTAAAAGTTGCGCGTGGATCTGAATGCATTTGTGCGTGGATCGGCAATGCAGCAAAATTAGTGCCAAAAGTCACGTGACAAACAAATGTCCTGTGATTCACACTACAGGACATTTGTTTGTCACGTGACTTTTGGCAATTTTGGCAATTTCTAATTTTCCTATGTGTGTATTAACCGATGTAAGTCGCTTTGAATAACAGCGTCTGCTAAATGCCCTAATTGTAGTTGTAATTATATTTAAAAAGGGTTATGAGGTGCCCTCTAGCGGCTGGACGTGTGTATTGGTGATAAACTCTTGTCTACTTCATCATCAAATATTCCTATAATAAAAAAAGGAAATAAATAATATATATATTTTTCAATATTTTTATTGATATTACAGGTAATAGGAATGCATTAATCAATTCAGTCAGAGTGATGAAATGATTCTAGTCACTAATAAATAGTCCGTTATTGAAAAGACACAACAGACGTCCAAGGAAATCACAAAATAAATGAGTCCGTCAAGTCCCCTTCTGTCAAGAGAATAACAGTTTAAAAACAGCACGAGATCGCCTCGATCGCATCGCCTTGGCTCGCCTCGACTCGACCACGTTCCTATATCCATGATAAAAGAGTACCCTATACTCAACGTGGACGTATTCGTACATAAGCACGGCGTTTATGATAAACTAGCGTGATAACTAATATATTTCTATGCGCGACACAATACATAACAATATATATATATGGAGGGCAGTGTGTGCTGTGCTGTCGTGTCTGTATCTATTTGTCTACACACCACTTGTAAAATGAACTGATCGTACATAAATGAACTGCAGGTTAGATGTTGGACAAACAGCACAGCAAAGTACAGGATAGCTATTGAAGCTGTGACTAGTACAACAAGTATGATGAAGATTGAAGGAACGCATCGGACTGGTCACTCTGTCCTGAACCAATCAATCATCGCACACGCACGTGTGTCGACAACACATTTTACACACTGCGTGTTACTTACGCTTGGATTTGTCAACTGGAGGCAGGTACTGAAACCAATAGTACACTCGTATCCACCCCTTTTGATAGACGACAAAACGCAATAAAGAATCGACGCCATCAAGGCGAGTCGAGGCGACGTCGCGCTAGAAAAACATCGTAGTGAAAAAAGCGCCATAAGTCCAAGTTAAAATAGGCACTAAGTGATAGATGCATAAATAGCATGGTTGTGGATCCAGGGATATGCTAAAGGTGTCATAAAAGATAATGAAATAAGTGATAAGATATAATTAAATAAGACACGTGTAAGTAAGTTAAATAGGCCTAAGTGAAAGATAATAAATGCATGGTGTGGATCCAGGGATATGCTAAGTTTCGTTTCCCAGACCTCAGGCAGTATAAAACACAGGACTGACCGAAATATATCCAACACTGACTACCGAGACGTCGTGATAGCCTACTTTTATGCCTACTGCATTCCCGAAGTTATTGTACTTCAAATAGCGATCAGCCGCGATATGTCTAAGCCTACAGGTAAGCTTCTAGGAAACAATCATGGGATTTTTTGTTATTCTTTATCATTTTTGTTTTTTTGTTATTTTTTATTAACATTATCCTTAATAAAGCTTATTTATAGCTTATATTTTCAACAATGCCATCTAGATAACATTAGGTCTTCAACTATTGATAAGCAATCAATACTATGCATATTTTTTATAGTCTACTATAGCAATCGTTGTAAATCATAATATTAGCACAGGAGGTAGAGCAGTTCTCTTGTAACTGAATGGTTGCTAGTTCGATCACCAGCTTACGTCCTTAGCGTCTCTACGTCTAAAACGACCCTAAATAGGCCTTAAGTCGCTTTGAATAAAAGCGTCTGCTAAATGCCCTAATTGTAGTGTAATTATATTAAAAAAGGGTTATGCGGTGCCCTCTAGCGGCTGGACGTGTGTATTGGTGATAAACTCTTGTCTATTCTATACACTATTCTATTCTATTCTATTCAATATTCTATTGAATAGAATTTATAATATGAGAATATAATATTCAATATTGGCGTCACTGGGCGGTTTTATTCGGGGCTAAAGCCTGGGATATTATTTAATTAGCCCCGATTATAATTTTTGGGGAAAAGTAAATAAATAATAATATATATATTTTTCAATATTTATTGGTGTATTTACAGGTAACTATGGAATGCATTAATTCAATTCAGTCTAAGTGATGAAATGATTCTAGTCAATGGTAGTTTAGTTATTTTGAAAGACACATGGGGACTCCAAGCAGGACATCTCAAAATAAAGTAGCCTAGTCCTTCATAGTCCTTCTGGCAAGAGAATAAACAGTTTAAAAAATATAACCAGACTGTTTACCACCTCAAGTGAATTAACCTATCCTATCCCCAGTCAGATCCATATATATATATATATATATATATATATATATATATATATATATATATATATATATATATATATATATATATATATATATATATACGGTCTGTCTCACTTGTAATTTTACTCTGAAATAACTTGAATGGAACTTTAGATGTTTGGGGATAAGCAGCACAGCAGTCAGGTAGCTATTTGAAGCTAGCCTACATAAACTACGTATTTTGTTTATTTAGGTAAAGCATCATGGTCGTCAGGAGCAGTAAGGGTTAAGTGTCTTAACATTAATCATTTTGCACAACGTTGTTATGACACAAATAGGTTGCACATTTTGCGTGATAGTGTTGTTGGTTTTGTAAATAGGAATTGAAAGTGAAACCAAGTTAAATTTCGTTTTCCCTCCCTCTGATAGACGACAGTATAAACAATAAGGACTATATATTACATCATCAGCCACACGTATTCACTATAAAATATATTACATCATCAGCCACACGTAGGCCTATTCACTATAAAAACTCCGTTAAACTTTAATTTCCACACCTAAATGCACTCATATGCTACCAATGCAAAACAGAATGTAAGATTAGCTTCTATGAAAATGTCATAAAAGATAATGAAATAAGTGATAAGATATAAATAAATAAGACACGTAGGCCTAAGTAGGCCTAAGTTAAATAAGTGAAAGATAATAAATGCATGGTGTGGATCCGGGGAAATGCTAAGTTTCGTTTTCCAGACCTCATAGAGAGGGCAGTATAAAACACCGTGCAGGACTGACCGAAATATATCCAAAACCGACTACCGAGACGTCGTGATACTTTTATGCCTAGGCTACTGCATTCCCGAAGATATTGTACTTCAAATAGCGATCAGCCGCGATATGTCTAAGCCTACAGGTAAGCTTCAATAAGGAAACAATTATGGGATTTTTTGTTATTCTTTATAATACTTTATCATTTTTGTTTTTTGTTATTTTTTATTAACATTATCCTTAATAAAGCTTATTTATAGCTTATATTTTCAACCTAGATAACATTATGAGGTCTTCACTAGACTTGCCTAAATCGCACCGTATTCAAGTAGCCTAGGCGACCAAAGTCAATGACATTATTCTCTCCTGTACCTTTTACACTTCGAAAAAGACTGGGTCCCGTCCTTGTGGAAAAATTGCTTTGATGAGCTGTTAGAGCAGGAGCTGGATCATGGAGATGAGTGGACTCTGGTCTTCAACTACAGACAGACGGACCAAGTGAGCATGGAGGAGCGGAAGAGAGGATGGAAGGTTGGCAAACAATGCGCCTACGGAGGGTAAGTTAAATGGTAATGATTAAAACACGCTAACCAGAAACCAAACACAATTAAGCAGAATTAGACTCGGTATGGTATAAAACAAATATTAATGGTGAAATTAATAATGAATTGGTGCTTGTTTATTTATTCATCGTTATGCAAATTGCTAAAGGCTAAGACGTCTTGTGGTGAATTATGGTACTGCAAATAACAAAATGGCACTGCGAATTTGGGGAGATTATTAGGCTAAATATAATAACAAATCGGTCCTATTTTGATCTGGTACCGATCCTCCGAATGGTGTGACTTTAAACAAATGAACAAAAATAGAACAAATACCAGAGTAGTGAAAAATTGTTTGTAAGGCATAACTAATTGACTAATATAATTCCCCCAGTTTTCGATGTGGTCGTTGCTCCAAAACTTGGTGGTCGGCCAAGGTCACGTTGGTGTTTAGGTACCGCCTCCAGCCAACCGCTGAAAAAGGGACGGTGATCATGCGGCCTTACGGACAATCTTGTCAGTCCTGCCATGATGATCAGAATGTATTCTACATGGCGGGGTTTTCCGAAGACGTAGTGGACCGCACACTGCAACAGTTATTTAAGAAGATCCGGAAAAACTGTTATGGAGAAGAGCAAGATGAGAGTGACGGTACAGTCTGTGACATCATGAGGAAGACCAAACCCCACAAGAAGGAACTCTGTGAGGCCTGCCAACAGGGCATCTGTTGTCTGGAGGAATGAAAAGTGTGTGTATGTGTGTGTGTGTGTGTGTGTGTGTGTGTGTGTGTGTGTGTGTGTGTGTGTGTGTGTGTGTGTGTGTGTGTGTGTGTGTGTGTGTGTGTGTGTGTGTGTGTGTGTGTGTGTGTGTGTGTGCTTGTGTCTGTGTTTGTGTGTCCGTGTATGTGTGTGTGTGTGTGGTGTCTGTGTGTTTTGCGGGGGGGGCGGGGGTATATTTATATTGTTGTTTTTCAGTTTGAGAATCCTTGCCAAGTCAAATATCTTCACAAACCACCAGGGGAAGACAAACACTTGTCTATTAATAACTTATTAAAATAATTTGTATGCTTCACAACATTATGCAACAATTTCTTAATTAAATATCTAAAAGCGACTGGACCTGTTTTATTTTGCTGTACTGTGAGGTAACATTATATTTATTGTTTGCAACAATTTCAAACCCAGAGAAATCAGTGTTTCATTAAAGGTAAGAGTACATTAGTTGCCAGTCAATGGCGCCGCTCTTCAGCCCTTTCAGGAAAACCCCCAAAAACAGTAATGAAGTAAAGTCTAATTTATTGATATGATATTTCAACTAAAACATGCATTTCCTGCGGCTTCGTTTTCAGCTGTTTTCATTGAAGAAGTGTGCCCAAAGGCCTTATTCTGGGACTCCAACCCCGACATTACATAAGTATTTGTGGGTAATTATTCATTAGCTTACTTTCTGAAGTTAATGCAGTTGGATTTAAGCCTATACCCTATGAGTTAATAGGCTAGTAGCCTGCATATATAGATAAGCAATCAATACTATGCATATTTTTTATAGTCTACTATAGCAATCGTTGTAAATCATAATATTAGCACAGGAGGTAGAGCAGTTCTCTTGTAACTGAATGGTTGCTAGTTCGATCACCAGCTCCTCCTAGCTGTGTCAATGTGTGTATTAACCAATGTAAGTCGCTTGAAATATACGCGATCTGCTAATGCCCTGATTCGTAGTTTTTAAGTATATTAAAAAAGGGATATGGTTGCCCTCCTAGCCGCTGGACGTGTTATGGGATGAACTCTTTGGTCTATACAAGTATTCATCTATCCTATCTATCTATAAAGGACACTGTAATATATATAAATGCAATCCCTCTGCGTCACCAGCGGTTTAATATATAATATTCAATATTGCGTCACCAGGCGGTTTTTATTCGGGGACTAAAGCCTCGGAATATTTAATTATGCCCCGATTATAAGATTTTAGTGCGCGAAGTAAAAATAAAAGGATTAATATAATTATTTTTCAATATTTATTGGATCTTTACAGGTAA
>OLKM01001223.1:119584-124584 GCA_900291075.1 Melanogrammus aeglefinus | reverse complement strand
GGCCGATCGCTGGTTAAATGATAAGCATCTGGTAGAATGTGCCTCAGAGCATCCCCCGTATGCAGCTGCCTGTCCGCACATACCGGCCAGAAAGAGATTCAATCGGACCACCGATCTGTGGGATCCCTCCCCCCAACCCCCCTCTCACCCCTAGTCCCGCCTGCCCACCCCCCACACCCCCCCTCCCAGCCCCCGTGTGCAGTTGTCCAGATTGTCGGGCTCTGAGTGGGCCAGATGACCCGGCCAAGTTCCTGCCTCAGCCTTGACCTCTATTGACCAGTGGGGACAGCCCCAATCCATATAACCAGTGTGTGTGTGTGTGTATGTGTGTGTGTTGTTGTATGTGTGTGTGTGTGTGTGTGTGTGTGTTGTGTGTGTGTGTGTTGTGTGTGTGTGTGTGTGTGTGTGTGTGTGTGTGTGTGTGTGTGCGTTGGGAGGGGGGCGGGGGCGGGGGGCATCCTGGGGGATGCTGATATTGGGTCCTGCAGACAAGAGATATACATTTAAAGGTGATAGAGGTGGACCTGACCGTTGGGGTCAGCCACTATCCATATTACCAGGACATGGTGTGTGTGTGTGTGTGTGTGTGTGTGTGTGTGTGTGTGTGTGTGTGTGTGTGTGTGTGTGTGTGTGTGTGTGTGTGTGTGTGTGTGTGTGTGTGTGTGTGTGTGTGTGTGTGTGTGTGTGTGTGTGTGTGTGTGTGTGTGTGTGTGTGTGTGTGTGTGTGTGTGTGTTCGTGTGTGTGTGTGTGTGTGTGTGTGTGTGTGTGTCGGTGTCGGTGTGTGTGTCGTGTCGGTGTGTGTGTGTCGGTGTGTGTGTTGGCTCATGTGTGTGTGTGGTCATCGTCTGTGGTCAGTGTGGCCGCCAGACAGGGGTCACCAGCGTGACCTCTATCAGCCTGCTCCCGATTGGCAGCCATCTATCACAGCCTAGCTGGCCTCGTACGTGCACACACATACACACACACATACACACACACACACACACACACACACACACACACACACACACACACACACACACACACACACACACACACACACACACACACACTGACACTTGTATACAAACACACACACACACACACACACACACACACACACACACACACACACACACACACACACACACACACACACACACACACACACACACACACACGCTGGTGGGATGGAAAGAGAGAGAGAGAGAGAGAGAGAGAGAGGAGAGAGAGAGAGAGAGAGAGAGAGAGAGAGAGAGAGAGAGAGAGAGAGAGAGAGAGAGAGAGAGAGAGAGAGAGAGAGAGAGAGAGAGAGAGAGAGAGAGAGAGAGAGAGAGAGAGAGAGAGAGAGAGAGGGAGAGAGAGAGAGAGAGAGAGAGAGAGAGAGAGAGAGAGAGAGGGAGAGAGAGAGAGAGAGAGAAAGAGAGACATATATATGTACTCATTGGGGGAAGGATATGCGGCATGCATTCATGAATGTCCTCTGCCAGTGAATCCTGTTGACCTCTCCCAGGGATCACATTAACCCTTCACCTCTGGCCTCTGGTGCCCCACATGCACCACAGACACACCAGATAGATCTGTATTCTGACTTCTAATCTGAGAGAAATGGTACCAAAAGCTTGAAAAAACTGTAACAACCCGTCATGCTGGAGTGCCATGTATAGCCCCTCAATCACCGCCACCAAGGACTGCTGGAAGAACGCTCTAACGGGGTGGCAGGAGGGCCCTATGGATCCCAGGATGATTACAAGATGTGGCCTTTGCTCTTTTTTCCGCGGTGATGTTTTCAGATGCTGCTTTTGCTCAACACACAGGCACTGCCAATACACCAATCATACAAGAACCTGAGAGTCGATAGAGACCACGCTGTTAATCATCTGTCCACGTACCAACTGGAATACAACCTCAACAACCTCATCGTCTTATCAATACGGATAATAGTGGATCTGTCCTTGGTGGTGAAGGAACTGCATGAAGCCATGCTGGGGAGGCCTGGAGGCAGAACGCCCGACTGGTGTCAGTGTGGGTCTGTGTTGGTCTGTGTGGGTCTGTGTGGGTCTGTGTGGGTCTGTGTGGGTCTGTGTGGGTCTGTGTGGGTCTGTGTGGGTCTGTGTGGGCCTGTGTTGTTCTTTATGGGTCTGTGTGCGTGTGTGTTGTTCTGTGTTGGTCTGTGTGGGTCTGTGTGGGTCTGTGTGGGTCTGTGTGCATGTGTGTTGGTCTGTGTGAGTCTGTGTGGGTCTGTGTGGGTCTGTGTGGGTCTGTGTGGGTCTGTGTGGGTCCGTGTGGGTCCGTGTGGGTCCGTGTGGGTCCGTGTGGGTCTGTGTTGGTCTGTGTTGGTCTGTGTGGGTCTGTGTGGGTCTGTGTGGGTCTGTGTTGGTCTGTGTGGGTCTGTGTGGGTCTGTGTGGGTCTGTGTGGGTCTGTGTTGGTCTGTGTGGGTCTGTGTGGGTCTGTGTGGGTCTGTGTGCGTCTGTGTTGGTCTGTGTGGGTCTGTGTGGGTCTGTGTTGGTCTGCGGTGAGGCGAGGTGGTAGAGCCACAAAATGTGTTTATATTTTAATATGAGTGGTAGTATTTAGAACCTCTG
Source organism: Melanogrammus aeglefinus (assembly GCA_900291075.1). Taxonomy (NCBI): domain Eukaryota; kingdom Metazoa; phylum Chordata; class Actinopteri; order Gadiformes; family Gadidae; genus Melanogrammus; species Melanogrammus aeglefinus. Next base: position 122,018 of record OLKM01001223.1, on the reverse strand, counting down.
CCATGTGGACAACATGTACAGAACAAATGATAAATATACGGAATACATATAGGACCCCTGAATAAAAGGTGTGATGAATGCATAGGATGGATTATGGATTGGATGTATACATATGGATTGATTGATGGATTATGGATTATATATACATATTTATATATATATGGACGGATGGCTACGATGCTTAGTCCTCCATGTCATTACCGTCCCCGTCAATGCCCCCCCCCCCCCGCGCGTCCAGGCGGCGGGGCCCAGATGCTTAGGGGTTTAGGGTGCGGTTAGGGTTGGGGTCCCAGGCTTTTTGCGCCGTTTGCTGTGCTGACGGTAGCGGCCCGCAGGGCTCCGCCTCGTCGATACGTCTGCTCCTGTCCAATCACGGCGCTGCGTTCACAGAAGGGGGCTCCGGTGTGAGGACCAGTGTGCCGACCCCCGCTGTGCCGTTCACTCTCTGCTCGCCGCCTGCGTAGCAAAACGCCGATACCACCCCCCCGCAGCGTCATGGCGACGGGGCCATTGCCCCAAGGTGATTGTGAATTATCGACGCCACACGCAGGGAATGTGTGTGACGCAGTGTAACCTCCACCTCGAGGCGGGGGCCTGACGGGTGTCGATGGTGGGGGGCCCCGTGCACTGTGGGGGGGACTTCTGTTTGGCCCCAGATCAGATTTGGTTTCTGGTGCTGATGGTCAAATCTGCCGTAATGCGAGAGATGATTATTCATGAAGCGTGTTCCCCTGTGCCTGGTGGATTCCAGGCCACACACACACACACACACACACACACACAACACACACACACGCACACACACACACACACACACACACACACACACACACACACACACACACACACACACACACACACACACACACACACCACACACACACACACACACACACACACACACACACACACACACACACACACACACACACACACACACACACACACACACACACACACACACACCCCACTCACACACCCACACACACACACACACACACACACACACACACACACACACACACACACACACACACACACACACACACACACACACACACACAAACACACACATGGACTTGGATATTGGCATGCTAAAAAAGTTTCATCTGGCATTGAAACGCTGGGAGAATTCTCTTTCAACCAAACCCACGTACGGCCAACGACCAGTCCTTAGAGAGATCCTCTATTCCTATTGGTTTTTGGATACGCTACTTTTGATTCAGATCCCACAAACTTCATTAGATGCAATCTCAAAGCTTCCTCTCCCTCGTCTGTCGTATTCAGTAGTCATGCTTTTGATGACATGTATGATTCTCCAAAGATCCTTGAAAGTTTTCATGGCGTCTGTGTTCTGTGTTGCTGAAATCAGCATATTTACTGTATTTGTAATTTTATTTTGAGTTATGTGGGTGATTGATAGCAAAAACCTTTTGTTATCAAAAAAGCATTGAATTCTGATTGACCGTTTTCCTTATTCTAATAAATTTGCTGTTCCTTCGAGTGTATTTGTTTTCCTTTCAAAGCTGTTCTCGTAATATAGAACTGCGTGGTTTGACCACACTTTAATTCAATGTTTTCCTTTTTGTTAATCTGCAATTGCTAACATTTGTTTACCATTAGCATGCTCCGGGTACAGTGTCGTATGTGTGGAACGGTTCATCTATGTGGTTTCTTTATGCTCTGTATTGATGTGTTTCGTATGTGCGGAATGGTTCATCTGTATGGTGTCTTTATGATCTGTATTGATGTGGTTCTTCCCAGAGAGTCAGAGTTTGGAGGAGTGTGGCGAGAGAACAAAGAGGATCCTGGACTCTCCCAGTGTTCCTCGGGCCAACCACCAGCTTCTGGCCCAAGTCACCAGGCACCTGGCCAGGGTCGCTCTCGCCCAGACTGGGCAACACAGCCAAGCGAGCCCCAGGCTGCTGGGACAGGCCTTCTCAGGATTACTCTTCAAGCCTACTCTCTTCAGGTATTGGATGGACATAACAGGTCATGTACTGAACACATCCCTGGAATGGATGCAGTTCTTAAAGATCCAATTATAGGAACGTTAAAATTAACATAATACATATAAATAATCGTTATTCATCTTATTATTACATATAAATCATCGCAGTTATTTCAAATGTACATTTTTGGACAACCTAAGAAAAACAACTGTACTGTTTTGCACAGGAATTGCAATAAACACGCTACAGAATCTTACGAAGCTATGCTTATTTAGCCATACTTTTAGGGACTACAATAATGTTTGTCTAAAGCGGCCGGTCGGGTCACGTGGTGGTGTGTGCCTGTTGAGGACTGCTGTGGAGCTGAGTGGGGGGGCTAAGTGGTAGAGCGAAAAAAGAATATCTCGGTTGATTGAAGTGGTTATACCGTCGGAACATCCCAAGCTCACATTTACTGCAAAACAAATAATAGACAGACAGCA
>OLKM01001223.1:98112-114527 GCA_900291075.1 Melanogrammus aeglefinus | reverse complement strand
TGCTTCAGTAACACCCGCTCCAGCACACACTCAGTAACACACACCAGTAAACACTCAGTGAATCATGAGGGGCCGACGTAGCCATTAATTTCAAACTTACTCTCACCACACCACTACGGAAAAATGTAAACGCTCTTTTCACACTCAATACTGAAAAAACCTCTCACAACACCCTACTGAAAAAACCCCACCACTGCAGCTACTCTGAAAATTCAACCTCAGTCAGACACTCACTACTGATAAACCTCTCATACCACGTACTGAAAACTCACACACACTATCTGGAAATTAAACCTTCTCACAGCTCACTATGAAAAACCTCTCAATACCTCACGTGACTGTGGAACAACCTCACACTACAGCTACTGAAAATTAAAACCTCCTCGACACTCACTCTGAAAACTCCTCACAACATAACACTACTGGAAAACCGTCTCGACACCTCACGGTACTGAAGCAAACCTCTCACTACACACTACTGAAAACCTCTCACACGGACAGCTAACTGAGAAATTAAACCCTCATCACACTGCAACCTACTGAAAAACCTCTCTACACTCACACCTACTGAAATCTGTCACTGACAAACACACTACCTGAAATCTCTTCTCTCACGCACTCTGCACATACCAACCACCAGTCGCCAAGAAAAAACGTTGACGTGAACGTTTCCATGAAACGCTGGATACGGTCGCATTTCAACGTGAAAAAAAACAGTATCCCAGCGATGCCGGCCTGTGGAGGCGATATTTTGTCTGTGAAAAGTCGGCCGGACATTAGTATTACGTTATTCTGGCGTGGTAGAAATATCATATTTTAAAGCATAGTTACAGCCATTAAGAAGTTGTTGTAATTACTGCAAACGCATTTTGTAAGCGAGAAAGCTGGTGCATTCGTTTCACTTTTCATAATCGTCGTTCGCGAATGTGCAAGGTATGTTGGTGTTGATATTAATGAACGAAGAATATGTTCATTCGAACCCACATAATTATACTAACGATGGTCTGCATATGAATGGTGCCTAGTGGCAACCCGGAACCAGCAGCCATCGCGATGCCGTTTAAAATCATGGTATAAAATCCATTGGCATTGCTGGTGACTGTTAAGGATACGATGTATTAGCAACCCCCGCCGCTCACCGGCCACATAGGTGACCCGTCACGTATAATGTGCTCATTTAAACGTGATTCACGGTACCGGACTAGGGTTTTCTAACCTGTCGTGTCAACAGCCCACGATTTTTCCTAATACGCAATGGGCATCATGCAATGCGCAAGGTATTTGTCACTGAAGAAACGAACTTCCATCTTAAGTTCTGTCGGCTGAGCGTTCTCCTAACAATGTCCCTTAACGGAGCGTCATTACAAGAAATTTAAATTTAAAAATTGTCTGTGATAACTAAGAATAATGACCGGCTTTTGGCCACCGTTCTCTTACTTAAATAAAAAAGTTGTTGTCTTGTGATAATTCTCTGACGAGCTTTTGGCCACCCCTTTCTTTACTTCTCCCGACACTTTGCTTCTGAGCAAATGTGACAACCTTTCAACGGACTAGATTAAAGTGCAGGTTGCGCGGCTGCTCTGCTACAGGCAGAAACGCTTCTCGAAAAAAGGGTCGATGCTTCATCTGTTTCTTTTTAGAAATTGTCTTCCCCTTGATCGTTTTATCTCACGCCATCTACTCTGTCTTGTTTCTTTGAATCGTTGTAATGGAAAGTCCGCGTCGACTGGCCTCGCAATCCAGGTGTCGCGAGCGCGACGTTTGTCGCCATGACTAGCTAGGAAATCAGAATCCGATATGGGTGTACTATCCCATTAAGTATTGAATGTGTAGGGTTGAATTAGCCTACTCCGTGAATATATATTGTGTATTTTTACCCACGGTCTCGCGTAACGTTTTTATTGAACAGTATCGCAAATACGAATTCGTTCTCTCCAGCCGGATTTTTTTACCCATTTATTTACATGTTACTTGATGGCAAGAATAAAAGGTAAATGTGTGGCGGAGAGAATTGACGTAGTTGGCCCAACGACCGCGACCATGAGCGTCGCCCCGGGTTCCCTTGACAAAAAGCCAACCGGGTTTCCTTCCATTGGATTTTGGATTGTTGCAGGAAAAACTTTGCATATTTTGAGAAGCACCCTTCTCCAAAAACTGAAATAATAAATAAACGTACTAAATTAACGCGTGCTCCAAAGAACGAAAATGTAAAGCGCATTTTGCATCCTGCAGTGGGAGGTGTTTGCTCCGATTTTTGTCCCCCTCTTCGGTTCCGTTTCCTCGACGGGCTTTTCCCCCGACGTCACTTGTCCTGGTCCATGGTTAGCCTATGTTGTGCTATCGAACCGCCCCCCTCTGAATCTAAAAAGACCCACGTGCGCAAAGGAGGCTGCCGCGAATGTATGACAATGAATGAACTACCCTGGTCCGATGGCATTCCGTTACAGTGAAAATGCCTTCCGTTTCAGTGAAAATGCCTTTTCCGTTTCAGTGAAAATCCTTCCGTTGTCATGAAAATGCCTTCCGTTGCACGGTGAAATTGCCTCCGTTTCAAGTGAAATGCCGTCCGTGCGCAGTGAAATGCCTTCACCGTTAAACAGTGAAAATGCCCTTCCCGTTATCAGTGAAACCTATGCTAAAACTCACCACACGACTACTGAAATACACTTACAAAAAACACAACACTATGAATAAAAAACCACTACTATATACCACTACACATCACTACTGATAATACACTTACAATAAACTGAAAAAAACTCCAAAATACCACTTACACATCGCACACTGAAATTTGAAGAATCTGGCTGTAGTTTATGTTTCAGTTATTGATTCCACACCCACCCAACCCGGTATTAATTCGCCTTGAATGACTTTATATTATTATACATTCCTTATGATTTAGATCTGGGCTTATATTCTCAGAAAGTACTAAATTAAAAAAAAAAAAAAAAGAATACAAATATTGTGTCAGAATTTATCTTATCAATGGTTGTGAATGATTAAATATTTAAAATAATTATTATTCCTTATGAATTTTAGAAGGCTTAGAAAGACTATATAAGAAACAGTTATAATATGTATATGATAATTATAATAAATATATTAATTTACAGTCGTGAACAATTCCCTGAATTATCTGCATTTCTGCATAGATGGCTAGCGCAGAGGAAGGTTTTTCAGTAGAAGAGGTTTAATTTTCAGTAGTGTGTGTGAGAGTGTTTTCAGTAGTGCAGTGTGAGAGGTTTTCAGTAGTGAGTGTGAGAGGTTTTCAGTAGTGTGTGTGAGAGGTTTTCAGTAGTGTGTGTGAGAGGTTTTCAGTAGTGAGTGTGAGAGGTCTAATTTTCAGTAGTGTGTGTGAGAGGTTTTCAGTAGTGAGTGTGAGAGGTTTAATTTTCAGTAGTGAGTGTGAGAGGTTTTCAGTAGTGAGTGTGAGAGGTTTTCAGTAGTGTGTGTGAGAGGTTTTCAGTAGTGAGTGTGAGAGGTGTTCAGTAGTGTGCGTGAGAGGTTTTCAGTAGTGTGTGTGAGAGGTTTTCAGTAGAATGTGTGAGAGGTTTTCAGTAGTGTGTGTGAGAGGTTTTCAGTAGTGAGTGTGAGAGGTTTAATTTTCAGTAGTGTGTGTGAGAGGTTGTTCATAGTAGTGAAGTATGAGAGGTTTTCAGTAGTGAGTGTGAGAGGTTTAATTTTCAGTAGTGTGTGTGAGAGGTTTTCAGTAGTGAGTATGAGAGGTTTTCAGTAGTGAGTGTGAGAGGTTTAATTTTCAGTAGTGAGTGTGAGAGGTTTTCAGTAGTGCGTGTGAGAGGTTTTCAGTAGTGAGTGTGAGAGGTTTAATTTTCAGTAGTGTGTGTGAGAGGTAAGTTTGAATTATGGCCTATACGGCCCCTCATACAGTAACACACTGCTCAGTAACACACTGCTCAGTTCTTTCCTGCTGGTTCAGCTCAGGCCTCCTTTGATGCTGGGGATTTGTGCGTGACTGATATGGTTGAATATTATACACACACACAAACACACACTCACACAACACACCACCACACATTATATGTGCACAATTCTCACATACACACACAAACACATATAAAGATGTGTACACACATACACACACTGACACACACACGCACACACAGACATGCTGAGATGAACGAGCAATAATACCCTTAATTTTATTATACGTCTCCTCTATTAAGCCCCCCTCTCTTAGAAAAAAACCGGCAGAGATGCTCTCAGCCTCCCTCCCTCTCTCTGTCCCTCGCTCTTTCCCTCTCTCTCTCTCTCTCTCTCTCCCTCTCTCTCTCTCCCTCTCTCTCTCTCTCTCTCTCTCTCTCTCTCTCTCTCTCTCTCTCTCTCTCTCTGTCTCTCTCTCTCTCTCTCTCTCTCTCTCTCTCTCTCTCTCTCCCTCTCTCTCTCTCTCCCTCTCTCTCTCTCTCTCTCTCTCTCTCCTCTCTCTCTCTCTCTCTCTCTCTCTCTCTCTCTCTCTCTCTCTCTCTCTCTCTCTCTCCTCTCTCTCTCTCTCCTCTCTCTCTCTCTCTCTCTCTCTCTACTGTTCCATTGTAGGTTTCCTCTTAATGCTTCCGACATTAGGGGTCTGATGCCGCTCTGACTCGGGGTGAAACTCTGCGGTTGATCCCTTTCTGTGAACTCTGTCCTCCACGTCCCCCGCTCTGTGGCCAGCAGAGTGCCTCTATTGCAACTTGACATTAAAAGGACAAATTGGACCCCCAACCCAAGTGTTCCCAATCCTGCCACAGCCCAGGTTTTGCCATTATCTTTGAGGTGTGATAGCTTTGAGTCACCCTCCACGTGGGCCTCCTCTCCTGGCAGTTTAGACTGCGCTTTGTTTTGAGACTCTCTGTCTGTCTGTCTGTCTGTCTGTCTGTCTGTCTGTCTGTCTGTCTGTCTGTCTGTCTGTCTGTCTGTCTGTCTGTCTGTCTGTCTCTCTGTTACACATGTCTGTCTCTGTCTGTCCTCTGTCTGTCTGTCTGTCTGTCTGTCTGTATGTCTGTCTGTCTGTCTGTCTGTCTGTCTGTCTGTCTGTCTGTCTGTCTGTCTGCCTGTCTGTGTCTGTCGGTCTCTGTCTCTCTGTTACATATGTCTGTCTGTCTCTGTCTTCGCTTGTCGTCGGTCTCTCTGTCTGTCTCTGTCTGTCTCTGGCTGTCTGTCTGTCTCTCTGTCTGTCTCTGTCTCTCTGTTCTCTGTCTGTCTCTCTGTCTGTTCTGTCTGTCTGTCTCTCTGTCTGTCTGTCTGTCTGTCTGTCTGTCTGTCTCTCTGTTACACATGCCTGTCTGTCCTCTCGACCCTCGCTCACCTCAGTCTTGTGTCGTCATTGTGCGTGTGTGTGTGCATTTTGCGTGAGAGGTGTGTGTACTGCGTGGATCTGTGTGTTGCTGCGTGCGGTGTCATAACAGAGAGGTCAGAGGGCAAGGGCAGACAAACAATCCACGGAAAGAGACAGACAGCCCTCACGAGTTAAGGACAGACAGTCAGCTGATTCATGCAACACTCCCACGAGACCTCTCTCCAAAATATGTGATCCTGAGTCACCCCGTTCGGCCCCAAACCTGCCCGCCCGCCTCCCGTGCATGGAAGCCCCCCAAGCTCTTCGGGCGCGGGTTAAGTGCCAGCCCTCTTCTCTTCTTGTAGCTCTATACTTTACTTCATGGAAATACTACGCTTCAGTCGGGATAAACCTCCTTTTGAAGAGAGACATCTCGTGTTTTGCTTGGGTTCGCGGCAGGTTAAGGACCAGCCGAAATTGAACTTCTTATTTGCGGGGTCACTTGGAGAACACAGCAGTTTGTTGATTGTGTGTGGCTGCAGGGGAGGGCCGAGATTGTTTCATTTGTAAATGTGAGGATAAGCTGTGCAATAACACGGAGGGTCCCTGAGGACCGCTGGCCTGAGAGAGAGGACGATCGCTAGGGGCCCGGAGGTCCACCCTCACCGCGCTCTGGACCCCGCGGAGTCCTCCGCTACACCCCTCGTTGCACACAGCCGCTCGTCGCAACATTGCGATTTCAGCCTCTACAATTCGACTAATCATTGAATTGTTATGTTCATTATATCATATAAATAAAAAAGGCTAAAAATTGATTTGACAAACTTACATTCATTACAAAACTATCTGTTACTCAGCACAATTGCCTTAATTGTTATTTTTTATTTTGTATATATGGGCGCCTAATAGTTTAACCAATAATCTGTTAGTCGCAATGAACAATCGCAGAATGTTCTAATCATGCGACCCTTCTATGTGTCCGTGTTATGGCAGAAGAGGGGTGAATGGGTCTCTGGCATTAGACCCCTTTAGGTAGGAGATGTCCCTCCTCCCCATTAAAGGTTAACAGTGGTTATTCAGTCGCTCTCTACACTCACACACTGCGAGCACGTGATAACAGTGCATGTTAATGCGATTTAATGTCATGCTACCATTCATACGTGTATGTATAGATACATATATTGTTTGTAATTGACCCTTTTTGTTTCTTTATTTGGCTGTCGGTGACTTTAGGATGCATTAAGTGAGCTGTATCGTCAGTAGTTCCTCATTAGATTATTCCTCATGAACAAAAAAATAAATAAATGGTGGTGATTATGTTTGACTTAAAAAAGTAGGTAAAAATTCCCCCGCAAATGACCTACTATAAATTTCACCAAAGGACCGATGTCCCGTGGGTAAAACTTAGTCCCGTGCGAATCTGCATCTCAGTAATTGAGGGGCATTTTTGTTTGTTTTTGTTTTTTATTGCCGCGCCTTTTTCTAACTTCTTCCCCGGTTGAAACCAAAACTGTACGAGGTGGAGAACATGGAGGCTGCTCGGCGGGAGAACTGTGTAGCGGCCATTTTTGAGGCGTTTTAGTGCAAACACACGGGGCTCGTCTCGGTGCTGGAGAACCCATTCGAGAGAAAGAGGCAGCTCCGTATCCAATTAAAAAGGGCGAAATCTCGGAGGACTTGAGATGGATGACGGTTTTGACGTCACATCCGGGCCGTGATGTCAGTAAATTCGAGTAAAACACAGACTTCACTAATCCCGTGCGAATGCGCCGCAAGAAACACAGACGTGGGGGGGTAATTTACAAATTACCAGAGGTCCCCAGGTAATACTAATCCCGTGCGAATAGGGCATTAGATAGTTTAGTTGTATGAATTAAACATCTCTGACAGTATTAGCTCTTAACGTGTCATCAGAGCAGATAGGAACTAGGGACCAGGGACCAGGGACCAGGGACCAGGGACCAGGGACCAGGGACCAGGGACCAGGGACCAGGGACCAGGGACCAGGGACCAGGGACCAGGGACCACTACGTCTACCAGAGACAAAGTCGGAGTACTCCTCAGATCATCATTTTAGGACAAAAGTAGGAAACCACTAATGCACGACACATAACAATATTGTTATATTTTTAAAATACAATAACAAATAATAAAATAGCCTCATATATAAGAACTATAATTAATAAACATAATTAAATGTATTTGTGTTTTAGGGTGCGGTTAGGGTTAGGGTCCCAGGCTTTATGTGAACCCCTTTGGACCCATCCCTCTGTGTTCCAGGCCTGCTCTCCCTCTGGGTGCTCTGGGAGCTATGGGGGGTCTCCCTCTGGGTGCTCACCCTGTGTCTCCGCCGTACCCCCTGTCCTAATGATCTGACCTGGGGTCAGCACCTTTAACCACTCAGACTAAGGGGCTCCCGTCCTGATGACCACTGTCCATCTGTCCATCTGGACGCAGACAGACGGCAGGCTGAGGGAGACTCTTCCACTCAGGGGACCAAAGGGGCAGGGGTTCATGTGCGTGGGGTGTCTGGGTATCATTTCATCAGCAGGATTGAGTCGTCATGTTGGTAGAGCAGGTTCGACAGAGACTTGTGTAATGAGGGAGGAAAGCCGATCGCTGGTTAAATGATAAGCATTCTGGGTTAGGAATTGTGCCTTCAGAGCATCCCCCTCATGCAGCTGCCTGTCCGCACCATACCGGCCAAAAGAGATTTGCATCGGACCACGATCTTGTGGGATCCCTCCCCCCAACCCCCCTCTCACCCGAGTCCCGCCTGCCCTACCCCCCACACATACCCCCTCCCAGCCCCCGTGGTGCAGTGGTACAGATTATGTCCGGCTCTGAGTGGGCCAGATGATCCGGCCAAGTTCCTGGCCTCAGCCTTGCGACTCTATTGACCAGTGGGACAGCCCCAATCCATATAACCAGTGTGCTGGTGTGTGTGTTGTGTGTGTGTGTGTGTGTGTTGTGTTGTGTGTGTGTGGTGTGTGTGTGTGTTGTGTGTGCGTATGGGAGCATGGAGCGGGGCCGCCGACACTGCACGCACCTCCTGGGGATGCTGATATTGGGTCCGCAGACAAGTAAAATATACATTTAAAGGTGATAGAGTCCTGGAGGATGACCTTGCAGACCGTTCATGAGAGGTCACCGTTGGGTCAGCCACTATCCATATTACCAGGAACATGGTGTGTGTGTGTGTGTGTGTGTGTGTGTGTCGTGTGTGTGTGTGTGTGTGTGTGTGTGTGTGTGTGTGTGTGTGTGTCGTGTGTGTGTGTGTGTGTGTGTGTGTGTGGTGGTGTGTGTGTGTGTGTGTTGTGGTGTGTTCGTGTGTGTGTGTGTGTGGTGTGTGGTGTCGGTGTCGGTGTGTGTGTCGTTGTCGGTGTGTGTGTGTCGGTGTGTGTGTTGGCTCATTTGTGTGTGTGGTCATCGTCTGTGTCAGTGTGGCCGCCAGACAGGTCACCAGCGTGACCTCTATCAGCCTGCTCCCGATTGGCAGCCATCTATCACAGCCTAGCTGGCCTCGTTACGTGCACACCATACACACACACACATAACACACACACTGACACTGTATAACATAACAACACACACACACACACACACACACACACACACACACACACACACACACACACACACACACACACACACACACACACACACACACACACACACACACACACACACACACACTGCTGGAGGAGAGGGGAGGAGGAGAGGACAGGAGAGGAGAGGGGAGAGGACGGGAGAGGAGAGGAGAGGAGAGGAGAGTGGAGGAGAAGAGGACGAGAGAGGAGAGATAGAGAGACAGAGAGAGAGATGAGAGAGAGAGAGAGAGAGAGAGAGAGAGAGAGAGAGAGAGAGAGAGAGAGAGAGAGAGAGAGAGAGAGAGAGAGAGAGAGAGAGAGAGAGAGAGAGAGAGAGAGAGAGAGAGAGAGAGAGAGAGAGAGGGAGAGAGAGAGAGAGAGAGAGAGAAAGAGAGACATATATATGTACTCATTGGGGGAAGGATATGCGGCATGCATTCATGAATGTCCTCTGCCAGTGAATCCTGTTGACCTCTCCCAGGGATCACATTAGCCCTTCACCTCTGGCCTCTGGTGCCCCACATGCACCACAGACACACCAGATAGATCTGTATTCTGACTTCTAATCTGAGAAATGTACCAAAAGCTGAAAAAACTGTAACAACCCGTCATGCTGGAGTGCCATGTATAGCCCCTCAATCACCGCCACCAGGACTGCTGGAAGACGCTCTAACGGGGTGGCAGGAGGGCCCTATGGATCCCAGGATGATTACAAGATGTGGCCTTTGCTCTTTTTTCCGCGGTGATGTTTTCAGATGCTGCTTTTGCTCAACACACAGGCACTGCCAATACACCAATCATACAAGAACCTGAGAGTCGATAGAGACCACGCTGTTAATCATCTGTCCACGTATCAACTGGAATACAACCTCAACAACCTCATCGTCTTATCAATACGGATAATAGTGGATCTATCCTTTGTGGTGAAGGAACTGCACGAAGCCATGCTGGGGAGGCCTCGAGGCAGAACGCCCGACTGGTGTCTGTGTGGGTCTGTGTGGGTCTGTGTGGGTCTGTGTGGGTCTGTGTTGGTCTGTGTTGTTCTGTATGGGTCTGTGTGCGTGTGTGTTGTTCTGTGTTGGTCTGTGTTGGTCTGTGTGGGTCTGTGTGCGTGTGTGTTGGTCTGTGTTGGTCTGTGTTGGTCTGTGTTGGTCTGTGTTGGTCTGTGTGGTCTGTGTTGGTCTGTGTTGGTCTGTGTTGGTCTGTGTGGGTCTGTGTGGGTCTGTGTGGGTCTGTGTGGGTCTGTGTGGGTCTGTGTGGGTCTGTGTGGGTCTGTGTGGGTCTGTGTGGGTCTGTGTGGGTCTGTGTGGGTCTGTGTGGGTCTGTGTTGGTCTGTGTGGGTCTGTGTGGGTCTGTGTGGGTCTGTGTGGGTCTGTGTTGGTCTGTGTGGGTCTGTGTGGGTCTGTGTGGGTCTGTGTGGGTCTGTGTGCGTCTGTGTTGGTCTGTGTGGGTCTGTGTGGGTCTGTGTTGGTCTGCAGTGAGGCGAGGTGGTAGAGCCACAAAATGTGTTTATATTTTAATATGAGTGGTAGTATTTAGAACCTCTGCCATGTGGACAACATGTACAGAACAAATAATAAATATACGGAATACATATAGGACCCCTAAATAAAAGGTGTGATGAATGCATAGGATGGATTATGGATTGGATGTATACATATGGATTGATTGATGGATTATGGATTATATATACATATTTATATATATATGGATGGATGGCTATGATGCTTAGTCCTCCATGTCATTACCGTCCCCGTCAATGCCCCCCCCCCGCGCGTCCAGACGGGGGGGCCCAGATGCTTTGGGTTTTAGGGTGCGGTTAGGGTTGGGGTCCCAGGCTTTTTGCGCCGTTTGCTGTGCTGACGGTAGCGGCCCGCAGGGCTCCGCCTCGTCGATACGTCTGCTCCTGTCCAATCACGGCGCTGCGTTCACAGAAGGGGGCTCCGGTGCGAGGACCAGTGTGCCGACCCCCGCTGTGCCGTTCACTCTCTGCTCGCCGCCTGCGTAGCAAAACGCCGATACCACCCCCCCGTAGCGTCATGGCGACGGGGCCATTGCTCCAAGGTGATTGTGAATTATCGACGCCACACGCAGGGAATGTGTGTGACGCAGTGTAACCTCCACCTCGAGGCGGGGGCCTGACGGGTGTCGATGGTGGGGGGCCCCCGTGCACTGTGGGCCCGGGGGGGGGGACTTCTGTTTGGCCCCAGATCAGATTTGGTTTCTGGTGCTGATCTGCCGTAATGCGAGAGATGATTATTCATGAAGCGTGTTCCCCTGTGCCTGGTGGATTCCAGGCCACTCACACACACACACACACACGCACAAACACACACACACACACCAACACACACACACGCACGCACATACACACACACACACACACGCACAACACACACACACACACACACACCAACACACACACACGCACGCACACACACACACACACACACGCACAAACACACACACACACACACCAACACACACACACGCACGCACGCACACACACACACACTCACACACACACACACACACACTCAACACACACACTCACACACACACACACTCTCACACACACACAGACACGTACACACACAGACGCACGCACACACACACACACACACACACACACACACACACTCACACACACACACACAGACGCATGCACGCACGCAGGCGCACACACACACACACACACACACACACCAACACGCACACACACGCACGCACACACACACACTTACACACACACACACACAGACGCACGCATGCACGCACACACACACACACACGCACACACACACCCCCACACACACACACAAACGCATGCACGCACGCAGGCACGCACACACACACACACACACACACACACACACACACACACACACACACACACACACACACACACACACACACACACACACACACACACACACACACACACACACACATGGACTTGGATATTGGCATGCTAAAAAAGTTTCATCTGGCATTGAAACGCTGGGAGAATTCTCTTTCAACCAAACCCACGTACGGCCAACGACCAGTCCTTAGAGAGATCCTCTATTCCTATTGGGTTTTGGATATGCTACTTTTGATTCAGATCCCACAAACTTCATTAGATGCAATCTCAAAGTTTCCTCTCCCTCGTCTGTCGTATTCAGTAGTCATGCTTTTGATGACATGTATGATTCTCCAAAGATCCTTGAAAGTTTTCATGGCGTCTGTGTTCTGTGTTGCTGAAATCAGCATATTTACTGTATTTGTAATTTTATTTTGAGTTATGTGGGTGATTGATAGCAAAAACCTTTTGTTATCAAAAAAGCATTGAATTCTGATTGACCGTTTTCCTTATTCTAATAAATTTGCTGTTCCTTTGAGTGTATTTGTTTTCCTTTCAAAGCTGTTCTCGTAATATAGAACTGCGTGGTTTGACCACACTTTAATTAAATGTTTTCCTTTTTGTTAATCTGCAATTGCTAACATTTGTTTACTATTAGCATGCTCCGGGTACAGTGTCGTATGTGTGGAACGGTTCATCTGTATGGTGTCTTTATGATCTGTATTGATGTGGTTCGTATGTGCGGAACGGTTCATCTATATGGTTTCTTTATGCTCTGTATTGATGTGGTTCTTCCCAGAGAGTCAGAGTTTGGAGGAGTGTGGCGAGAGAACAAAGAGGATCCTGGACTCTCCCAGTGTTCCTCGGGCCAACCACCAGCTTCTGGCCCAAGTCACCAGGCACCTGGCCAGGGTCGCTCTCGCCCAGACTGGGCAACACAGCCAAGCGAGCCCCAGGCTGCTGGGACAGGCCTTCTCAGGATTACTCTTCAAGCCTACTCTCTTCAGGTATTGGATGGACATAACAGGTCATGTACTGAACACATCCCTGCAATGGATGCAGTTCTTAAAGATCCAATTATAGGAACGTTAAAATTAACATAATACATATAAATAACCTTTACTCATCTTATTATTACATATAAATCATTGCAGTTATTTCAAATGTACATTTTTGGACAACCTAAGAAAAACAACTGTACTGTTTTGCACAGGAATTGCAACAAACACGCTACAAAATCTTACGAAGCTATGCTTATTTAGCCATACTTTTAGGGACTACAATAATGTTTGTCTAAAGCGGCCGGTCGGGTCACGTGGTGGTTTGTGCCTGTTGAGGACTGCTGTGGAGCTGAGTGGGGGGGCTAAGTGGTAGAGCGAAAAAAGAATATCTCGGTTGATTGAAGTGGTTATACCGTCGGAACATCCCAAGCTCACATTCACTGCAAAACAAATAATAGACAGACATCATTGAGCTTTGAGCCGTCTTTTCCTTCATGCATGTCCAAGTAGTAGCATATGTCACAGATTAATGCTCAAACAATCCACTTCAATCAAATATTTATCTTAGAGATAAATAGAATCTGAAGTCCTCCTCAATTATTCAAAATTAAAACCATCCTTAAACTCAACAATGATATGAAATCATCATAGTGAATGCTTATGTGAGACTGGTATAATCAATAGAGTGATTTATATGTCTGTACAATAAGAGTGCATAATATATGGTGTCAGTTTATAATCATTGTTTATCGAAGCTATTTGCATATTACATATCCATACATATTACATATACCATAACTTTCTCTTCTGTCCTAGTTGAAATAGTGTTTCAACCAAACTCCTACTTGTTCTATTAATACAGAAAAGTCTTCAATCAAGCAAGCCTCTCTATCTGTCTTAGCAAGACAGGAAAACAAGGCTAACGTTTGGCTCGGACGTAATATCAACATCCTGTAATCAAGCTCAGATGTTAAAATACCAAGGAAAGCATGAGGAGGGCGAGCCAGTTCTCACACACTGTGAGCAATGTCTTTCTCCTGCTTTTTAATTTCCCCTCCAAATAACAAGCCGGCCAAGAATGTGTCTGATGCAAGGGGGCGATATTTGTCAGCGAGACGGAGGCCAGAGGAGAAGCCTGCACCCACAGGGTTCTCACAGGGGGTCGGCTTAGCTCAGGAGGTAGAGCAGTTGTCTTGTAAAAGAAAGGTTGCTAGTTCGATCCCCAGTTCCTCCTAGCTGACTGTTGATGTGTCCTTGAGCAAGACACTTAACCCTGACTGCTCCGGACGAGCTGGCTGTCGCCTTGCATGGTTGACTCGGCCGTCGGTGTGTCAATGTGTGTATTAACCGATGTAAGTCGCTTTGGATGAAAGCGTCTGCTAAATGTAAATGGTTTTAATGTGAGTCCGGCTCTGCATATTGCAGACGGATGGCAGTTCTCATGCACAGTTACTGGGTTCCGTAAACAGTCTTCACTGAACATCTAGTTCTCGTGTTCTGCTGGTTAATG
Organism: Melanogrammus aeglefinus; assembly: GCA_900291075.1. Lineage (NCBI taxonomy): Eukaryota > Metazoa > Chordata > Actinopteri > Gadiformes > Gadidae > Melanogrammus > Melanogrammus aeglefinus. The sequence continues at coordinate 100,309 of OLKM01001223.1, read as the reverse complement.
TTGCACATGTTGTGTTTGTGCCACAAAGCATGAAACAACCATTTGATCACGTGTGTGAGCGTGTGTGTGTGCTTGTTTCTGATGTGCAGCGCCGACATGAATCCGGAACACCATGTCAGGATCCTGGAGTCTCTGATCACAGCTGGAGGCCTCATGAAGATGCTGTCTGCTCCCGGTGAGGATACACACACGATGAATTCTGCTGTCTCTCTCTCTCTCTCTCTCTCTCTCTCTCTCTCTCTCTCTCTCTCTCTCTCTCTCTCCTCTCTCTCTCTCTCTCTCTCTCTCTCTCTCTCTCTCTCTCTCTCTCTCTCTCACTCTCTCTCTCCTGATGATAAGGAGAACAGGCTCCCTGTGTCCCTGCTCCTCCCAGACAGGAGGTGAGGCTCGTTCTGCCTCTCTGCTCCACTAACTCCAGCAGCGGAGGCATGCTTCACTTTCACTTTTCTTTAAGAAATGTGGGGTAATAAGCATCTGTGTGTGCCTAAGCTGCTGTAATAGATCGCTCACAAACGGCAGAATAACAGCTCAGCCTGACGGGTCAGCAGTGGTGTGGTTGTCAAATGGAAACCCTTTTTTACATGCTCTGCTTCTATGTTCCGGTGCTACGTGTGATTTATTCAACTGATGAACATTGAAGGCATAGGCATGTTGGTTATTGATCCAGCTTTAACGTAAAGCGTCTCTAATAAAGGTAAAGGGTAGTCAGCAGATTTCAGGTCTAGGATTGTTTTGGAGTTCTAGAGCGTGGTGTCAATGTTACCGATGGGTCCGTTGGGGTTCAGTTGTAGCTGCGGTTTATTCCGACTTTGGGTTAGTAAGGAGGATCAAGATAGCATGTTACCTCAGCCTCTATCTATCAGTCCAGGGTGTGTGTGTGTGGCTCCAGTGCTCGTCGTCTCCTGGTGCTCCAGGGAGCTCTCCCAGTCAACTGGTTTTGGTTTATTGGACTTTGTTCTACTTATTGTACCAGTAGACGTACGGAGGGTACAACGTACGGTCACTAATGTAGCTCCGTCGTCTGCTGGGTCTGAAGATACAAGCCAGCTCTAGTTGAAAGGGAAGGCTGTGGGCGTTATTGTGTTGTGTGTGTGTGTGTGTGTGTGTGTGTTGGTGTGTGTGTGTGTGTTGTTGGTGTGTGTATGTGTGTTGTGTGTGTGTGTGTGTGTGTGTGTGTGTGTGTGTGTGTGTGTGTGTGTGTGTGTGTGTGTGTGTGTGTGTGTGTGTGTGTGTGTGTGTGTGTGTGTGTGTGTGTGTGTGTGTGTGTGTGTGTGTGTGTGTGCATGAGATTGTGATTTTCAGTGTGTGCATGGTCATTGGATTAAACCCCTGGCTCTGAATGATACGAAGCGATCGCGAACCAGACGTGACCCTTCCGACCGTTAAGAATCCCTTTTGAGGAGGAGTATACACAATTTACCCCCCCCGGCCCCCCGGCCCCCCGGCCCTGAGCTCCAGCGCCCTGGGTCTGCCCGCTCATGCGTACATTGTGTGTGTCTGTTTTGTGTCTCTTCTTTATCCATGGATGCGTCCCATTAGTTGTTGAGCGGTGCTGTTGATTACTATGCATGTGTTTATCTGTCAGTTCTGCTCCAGTGGGAGAAGATGTGTGTCTTTTGGACAAAAAAAGGGAGAGGGAAAATTATACTGTATCCTGCACATGCTAATTGCGTGTGTGTGTGTGTATGGGTGTGTGTACGGTGTGTGCGTGTGCGTGTGTTTGTGTATGTTGAGTTCAGAGAAAAGTCATGCCCTAAGTAATTCCCACTGGAACTGAAGACGAAAGTGCCAGCTTATCAGAGGGTAATCCTGCTATATAGGGTCACCACAAGGCCACTGACACGTACACACACACGCAGGCAAACACACACACACACACACACACACACACACACACACACACACACACACACACACACACACACACACACACACACACACACACACACACACACACCACACACACACACACACACACACACACACACACACACACACACACACACACACACACACACACACACACACACACTCACACACACACACACACTCACACACCACACACACACACACACACACACACACACACACACACACTCACACACACACACACTCACACACACTCACACACACACACAACACACACTCACACACACTCACACACACACACTCACACACACACACACTCACACACACA
>OLKM01001223.1:90612-93112 GCA_900291075.1 Melanogrammus aeglefinus | reverse complement strand
CCAGGGGTTCCTAAGGAGCATTATGGCCGTGTGATCTAAGGGGTTCCTTAGTTCCTCCTTCATACACAGGGCACACATGCATCATGCACATAATTAAGTGATCAAGTGATTGCTTTTGTCCAAATCCCAGAGGGTCTCCAAGTGAACATGGCTTGGATCTAATCCCCCTCTCAGTAGTCATGGAGACGTGGACTGTGAGGTGAACTTGGTTTGGTTGGCTCGCCATATTCTTTTCTTAATGAAAGAACTTTGGATCTTGCATTGAACTTATGTCTTGGTTCAAGATGAGCTCTCAGTTTATTTTTAAGTTCTAAAATAAATTTTGAAAGGGAACTTTATCTTCAGAATCGATGCCAGTTTAACGTCTATCTCCGTGGTTCACTCGGTATACGGCGGTTCCCCTTAGACATCGATTACTCTACACCTCAGTATCCATCCTAGAGCTTTGGATGCTGCTTTAATCCATTCTCCTCAAAAAATGAACACAAACGCAGACCTATAAGGATGAGGATTAGTGTTGCCAAACACCAACCAGTGTGATGCCAAACAGCAAATTCATGATGACTCGCTTACTAATCGATGTGTTCTATTAATAAATAATAGTTGCCGCTTCCGATTTTGAATGTTGCTATGAAGGAAAGTTTCAATGTTGGCATGATAACATTTATTTTCTCATGATACGTACATAAAATATAATATGGCGTGGAAATGAATCTATAAACATGGATTTTTTTTTTGTCTGTCTGTGTCTTCCTGTATGCGACATCGGGCGTTGTAGGTATTTGGGTGCTGCGCGTTATTTGTGAAGGTTAAATGGTGTGTTGTATCTCAGCACATACGCTGTGGAGGGAACAAAGGGTTGAGCCACTGCCGGCTGGGTCTTCACTTAGGGGTGAATGATGCTGGGAGTACCGTCCAATATACGAGGTACCACCGGAGGAGCAGACTACTTCTCATCGTTTCATTCAAGGGCATCACCTCATCACTCTGAGCACTCTAGCAGATCAATACATTTTTATAACAGAGGCAGGGAGCGGGGAGAGAATGAAAAAAAATTGTCCAATAAAATCAGTACAAGTTTACGGCATATCCGCTAAAAGTAATTCCTATCGCTATACTTTGGCGAGTTGCTGACAGCAGCCATGGAGGTGGATGAGACACACACACGCACACACACCCCGGCGATGAGGTGGTTAATTGGCGCCCTGGTGTCCGTGTAACGCGGTCCACCGGGCTCTCCTCCATCTCTGAGGTCCTGAGCACTGAGCATTAGCAAGGCAGAAGGTAATATACTGCCTGTTGGAAAGAAGTTATTAACACAAAAAAATGAGATTGCTATGTTTTTCTAGGCCCTTAACAGAAAATGGTCACTATCAAGCTTCCCTTGCCACCTATAGTGCATTATATGGCTCCATGTTACCGCGTGAATGATGCCCACACATAACGTGTTTCTGTCAGGGTTCTCTGACGCTGTGGGACAGACGAGTGAAGGAGATGGGGCAGGCTTCATCGCCCTGTGAAGACTCAAGCCTCCACTTGCCTCTAAATTTCATTTCATTTCAATGTTCTTCGTTAAATTCTTCTTTGTATATAAATGTATAATTTATAATGTAAATTAATAACATTATAGATAACATTAGAATTGCATTGTATAAAATTATTTCAAAAGCCTTTAAATCAGATTTAATATAATATTAGTTTTGTTGGGTTAGGGTTAGGGTTAGTCCAGTATGTCATTTGTAGTGACAGAGAGTTATACGGTCTGTTCTAAATATATGCAGTGGCGATAGCATAGTTGGCTGTGGTTCTTCTCATATTGACTCATCTGTGTATGTCTGCATGTTCAGTCTCTTTTTGTTTCTCTATCTCAATTAATCCGTAAATTAAAATACACTATACTAGTCATGCCATGGCATGGGTCAGCTGTGGCCACCACCTACAACAACGGACTTGATGTCCGGCTTGGTACCCGTTGGGACACTGACGACGTTCTGTTTGACGTGAAGCCGACAGCCGCGACCCTCCCGTCCTGGCAGAGTGCTAGGTGGGTAACACCGCGAGAGTCCTGATGAGGCTGATGGACATGGTCCTCTGTCCAGCTCCCAGAGAAGCTGATGGACAACCTGCCCCATTATGGTCTTCTGTTGGAGAGCCTGTGAAGGTTTTTGTGCGACTCAGTGTTTTAGCTAAGTGGTGTCTCGGGCGGCCATTATGCCGGGCAGAAGGGGAGGGGATGGAGAACCCAGCGAAGGGGGGTATGGACTTCCCCTGGTCGTCAATAAAGATTACGATTGTGGAAAAAATGTAAAGCTGAGCACGTCTAACAATCCAATGCTTTGTTCATTACGGGTTGCCTGTTGCGTGTACAATATGGGAATATGTTCTTAAGGACAGTTAGTTTAGGAACAGAGGCACCATGACCCGCCAGGTGGTGTTGACCCGACAGCGCCCCCTGTCTGCTGCAGTGCTTGGACCATCCCTTTGTTGCCGACGGTTCCTA
>OLKM01001223.1:69655-77761 GCA_900291075.1 Melanogrammus aeglefinus | reverse complement strand
TCTCTCTCTCTCTCATTTTAACTCACAGGAGATTCTCTTAGAGAGGTTGCGTGACAGGGCCCAGCATGCTTTTGCTCTCGGTAGAGTAGTTTTGTGTTTGTGTGTATGTGTGTGTATGTTTGCGTGTGTATGTGTGTGTGAGTGTGTAAATGTGTGTCAACATAAGAAAAACTCCTCTTCCCTCGAGTATAAATAATATCTCTCTCTGCCCCTTCTCAAACCTCCTCCCTCTTTCTGAATCCCTCCATTTATGTCCTCCCTACCGGCCTCGTTGTTCTTCCTCTCTCCTCTTCCTCTTCTCCCACCTTCCCTGTTCATTCCCTGTTCACCCTCCATCTCCAACGGCTTTCCCTCCTCTCCCTTCTGTGCCTCTCTTCTCCTCTTCTCCTGCTCCTCTCTGGGTTGTATGACGGATGGCTCCCAGGGGCCCTCTGCTCCTGACAGCTCTGAGGTCTCTTACTGGCCCCTGGGCCCCTCAAAAGAGGATCTGTGGGAAGACTCTGACAGGATGGTGAGTGTTTGCATGTGTGTGTGCGTGTGGATAAGTGTGTGCATGCGGATGCGTGCGTGTGGATGCGTTTGTGCGTCTGTGCGTTCATGTGTGCATGTGTGCTTGTGTGCGTGTGTGCGTGCAGGCATGCGTGCGTGTTTGTGCGTGCGTGCGTGTTTGCGTGCGAGCAATGGCTATAGCACGTGTGCCTTTCTTCTGGATTTGGGAATAAGGTCTAGGGGTATTTGTGCACACTGTTATGCCTTCTCTGAAATGGCGTTTGGGAAGACAGTGGAAGAGAGGGAGAGGAAAGCTAAAACAGGTTACCCATGCATATGTGTGTTGGTTTGCATTTGTGTCAAGTGTCAATTGTGATCTCCCTCCAACTGCCTCTCACGCTATCTCGCCATGAGTCTCCCTCTCTCTCTCTCTCTCTCTCCCCTCCCTCCCCCAGCTCTCCCTCTGCCGAGGCGGGGGAGCCGACAGGAGTATATGTCTCCACTTGGCTCTAGAGTGTCTCAGGATGCGTATGGATTGCTTGTTGTCTCGTGTGCACAACATGTAAACAAACGTATTCACACCCAAAACTCAAAAGGAGACATAAACAGCCGTCTGCGGATCAGGGTGTGGGACCCAGGGCCTGTTTCCTGCCACAAAGGGACTCGTTTGGCTTGTTTATTTATTTTGCAGCTGTATATCTCCATGGCATGTTCAGTTCCTCCCTCACCCCTCACTCTGCCTCTCATTAAGAGGGCTTGGCATGGCGGACTCTGCTCTTATCTTCTGGGAATACTGTGCTTTCTGGTGGTTGATGCACAGTTCTGAATCCCAGTTCGTGCCCTGCAATATTTAAAAGGAATCACCCCCTGGGTGAGCGGGTGAATTATTCACACAGCTGTCACTTAACAACTAGTGCCGCTTTAAAATCAAGCTATCAAAGTTATGGCAAAGAACTCACTGAGATTTCTTCAGTGCAATATCCTAAAATAGTGTCTTTTTCTTAGTTTTGACAAAGTCGTTAATTGCTCCAGCCTCTCATTTATATTTGATGTTCACCATCTAGCTCTACGTTTTCCCTCCCTTTGCATAACCAGACGTATTATTATGCTGCCATTAACTCCCAAAACCCATCAGAAGGAAGCTGCAGGATTAAAGGGAGATCCCTACCTCCCGGTCTAAAGCCGATTGAGGATTGTTGAATGGATTCTACTTGAGTCAAGTCCTGGTTCAGACTCGGCCATAACCTCTGGACAACATCTAGTCCTAATTTGTGCATTGATGCTCTAAACGTATTTTGATCTGCTTTGTCTCTTTGTTTATGTTGTTTGTGTTGTTGTTTATTAGTGTCTAAAAGCTGCCTCAGAGCGGACCCTGTTACAGGCGGCCCACTGCACCAGATTGTATTATTTCTAAATGTTGTTTCTCCTTCAGTTCTCTTGCTATGTCAATCCTTTACTTGTTCTTATTCCTCTCTGATACGTGCATAGTGTACACATCAACAGGCAGTATCCAACACACACACACATGACACACAGAAACACTTGAAGCATGTGTGAGTGTCTGCAACCTGAATTAGCCTTCATCTCTTTGAAGGACTTATGTCAGGCCTGACCCGCTGCTCTCATTTTAACTTAAGCCAGATAGGACAGCGCTTTGCATATCTCCGCTTTGACATGCACTCTCATGTACTTTACATTGCTAAAAGCATCAACTAAATAGGATTCACCACGTGTGGAGACTGCGCTAGTGTGTCTGGAATATAAGCTGCACGGGCTTTCAGCTCTGTCAGCCGTCAAACAGTAAGTGTGCGCTTCGCATGGCTGCTGTCCTGAGCGTTGGAACATCTGAGTATGTTTAGATGTATGCCCTGTTACCGGATATGTCTCTGTATGATTCATACGCTGTATGCATGTGCATCCCCAACACATGTTTGCGTGTGTGTGCGTGTGTGTGTGTGTGTGTGTGTGTGTGTGTGTGTGTGTGTGTGTGTGTGTGTGTGTGTGTGTGTGTGTGTGTGTGTGTGTGTGTGTGTGTGTGTGTGTGTGTGTGTGTGTGTGTGTGTGTGTGTGTGTGTGTGGCTGCAGGGAGCAGGACGAATGGCTCCTTGGCCCAACAGCAGAGCAGCTGCTCTGATTGCTGTGCTAAGCCGATTCAGACGCTCACACCGGGGTCACATCAGCCCGTCAGACCCTGTCCTGGGCTGAACCGCACCCCGAACACGCACCCCGGCACCCTGCTGGGGTGTGGGTGGGGGGGGCGGGCGTAGTGTTGGGGGTCCTTTCTCAACGAGCGGTGTGCTCGGACACAGGGCGCTGGTTCCTGCTCCAGAAATACGCTCATAATGACTTTAAATTCTAGCAAGCTGAGTGAATATGTGCTGTTTGCCAAACAGTCAGTAACGTTGATACTTGATGCCGCTGCTGGTCTGTTGAAGTTACTCTGATAAAATAAATGGACTCAGATTCTCTGAGTTTGGATTCTGACTCCTCACTAGAGGATCAAACCAAATTAGAAATGCAACAGGGTGCCTCCAGCAATGTGTGCACGTGTGTATGTATGTGTGTGTGAGTGTTTCTGTAAACCAGAGAGAGAGAGATAATTAGAGTCGTATCTACCATTGCGCAAAGGTGTCCCTTAACCATACATTATTAATTGTGTATTTGCTGCAAATAGCCTTAATACAAATACATTGACTGAAAAGTACTGCAACAGCAGCATATATAGATGCAATGTAATTGCAGGCACAGATCGTCATCATCATCATCATCATCATCCTCATCATCATCATCATCATCATCATCATCATCATCATCATCATCATCATCATCATCATCAAATTCATCCCCCAGGTCGTCCTCTGACGTTTTTGGCATCGTTCTTCCATTCTTCTCGACCCCTTGTGTGTCTGGCCGGTTGGCCGGTGTTTCCGGCTTTTTTCTCTCCTCCATCTCCCCGTCCGTACATCCGTCCGTTGGTGTGTGACGATCTCCTGGTCCTCTCCCCACAGCATCTGACTGCTACCTACTCAGCCCCCCTGGTCGCCCCCCAGACAGGGGGGTTGTTGTTGCCAACATGCTGGCTCTGGTCGATGATTGGCACGCAGCGTTCTGGTGAAACACCCATCCGGAGGCTTCTGCAGGGTGGGCTTCTGGGTCCGCCTGGACCACCACTTAGGAGAACAGACTCCACGGCTGCCTCGAAGAAGCTTTGCTTGATGCTTCGGGGGGGGTTGGAGTTCCACACACGGGCCGTGTTGTTCATCGTTCCTCTCTTTAAGTTCTGGTGAGGTCTCCCCCGGGGCCTGAAGTCATTGACTCCCTTCAGAGCATTGCTCCCTGCTGCCATTAGAGGTGGATGTCCAGGAGGATGGTGTAGAGGTCCAAGACTATATATACAGTATGTACTGCACATAGACTTACTTAGGACCTACAGATGAAATCGAAAGAAGGGGCTGCACTTCCTTTGGCGCTACTGATTGAGTTCTACTGAACACAGAATGTGGTTGCACAGTCAGGTTTAGGCGTCTGCTCGAGAATAATCACTTCAAACTGTTCCAAAACTGGTCCTGGCTGTACCACACAGTACATTGTGTGATGCCTGTGTGCGCGTATGCGTGTGTTTCTCGGTGCCTGGATGTGTGTGTGCGTGCGTGTGTGCGTGCATGTGTGTGTGTGTGTGCGTCCACGTGTGTGCGTGCGTGCGTGTAGCAGGGCCCAGGAAAATGAGCAGACAGCAGAAGCAGGCATTGCCTTCAAGGTAAATTGTATTGATGTTTTTTCATCACTAACATCGATCCGTTCTCAGTCTCTTATCCAATCAGACGACCGGCTCAGAGTGATCGAGCTGCATGCCGGACACCGGTAGACGTGTGAAGTACACTGTATTTTCTGTCAGTGTGTGTGTGTGTGAGTGTGTGTGTGTGTGTGTGTGTGTGTGTGTGTGTGTGTGTGTGTGTGTGTGTGTGTGTGTGTGTGTGTGTGTGTGTGTGTGTGTGTGTGTGTGTGTGTGTGTGTGTGTGTGTGTGCGTTGGTGTGTGGGTGTGTGTGTGTGTGTGTGTGTGTGTGTGTGTGTGTGTGTGTGTGTGTGTGTGTGTGTGTGTGTGTGTGTGTGTGTGTGGATCATCAGAACATTGATTTTGGATGCTTTGGAAAGCAAATTCAACTCATTCAACATTTCGTAGGAATGTATAGGTTGTTACTGGGAAATGTACCGTTTTTGGTAGGGTGGGGATATTGATGAATGCCTTAAACATACAGATGACATTTTAATCCCCAATTTTGTTTAATTATTATTATGAATATTTATATTATCAGTTAACGGTCTAGAACCTGCTCTGTTTCGAAAAGAAAATGATTGGATAGGGCCAGTGCCATTACCAAAAAGGTAAGGTTGCAATAAGGACATTTGCTAAATTCCAAACATTACACAGTAAATAGAACACAGTAGTCTCAGTCAAACGCCCACAAATATAAAGTTTTCTAACTCTTTGGGCTGACCACACCGATCAAACACTCATGTTCCTATTAAGGTAGAAAGAAAACGGTCCAAGACTTCCCTTCAACAGCACCGTACTCAATAACCTCCATATGCTGCTCACAGGAATGGACCTAATACTGTCTGTGTGTCTCTCTGCAGACCTGTCTGTCTGTACTTTTTTAACGACGCAACTATTTACTTTTTTTTGCATTTTGGTCAGGAAATTGTGACCTTTGATATGAGATGGTGTGAGCCACCAAATCTATTGATTGGGGTCCCAGGGGGGCCTTGTGGCCCAGATGAACCGTCCTCAGAGAGAGGTCAGACGACGGCGTAATGCCTCTCACTAATAGGGCTTACTTCAGCTGTCTGGCCTTCGTCTAATCTAGGCCCCCTGTCTGACTTAACAAGCCCATCCAGGGCCCCTGGTAAAGATGGAGTTATACACGCAAGTTCAGCGCAGTACGGTGGTCAAACGGTGTGTGGGGGGGGGGGCAGAGAACAGATGTACGGACGGTTCACATACAGAGAGTGGCAGAGGGGGGAGATGGTACAAAAGAAGAGCCTTGGATGTCTTATAATATGATTATTAGACATTAATATATATATACAGTATATTATAATAATATGATCATTATTTGAAGTCGTAGTTCACTTCTGAGCCGCACATTGAGGGTGCTGGTTGTAGGACAAACCTCTGAGCCCGGCGCTCATGAACTGAGACGAAGCTGTGCCACGCGTCTTCTTCAAACCCAGGGCGGTGGTGAACAAGATGGCTTTAAGCTCACAGGGCTGCTCTCAGAAAAGAGGATCACTGCTTATTGCTGACTTTGAATAATAAAAAAAAATGCTAACATAAAAGGCTATGAATAAAAAAGAAAAACTTCATTAAAGTAACGTTCACCCAGGCTATTGAAATGCTGTCACCAAACCCTGGGGGCTGTCCCACACAAACCATTCTTTGAATGTTTGATTGAAGCCTGATGGAGTACCTGACCTGGGATGTCACAGAGCGGTCCTGCATGCCCACGCTTCCCACCACAGCCACTGCGCTAAGAAGCATAACGCCAGCTGGACACAGCCAGGGAGACACTGCAGAGAAATAGGTTCTAGCACCTGAGCAGTGACTCTAAACAAGGGAAGGATAAAACAAATGAGGCATCAGGAGCTGGAGACAGAGTCACCACGCCCTGAATGCTGGGAAGAGTGTGTTCCTCGTGAACTCTGACCCCTGTGGAGGTAATGATGCCACCGGCCAGGGCTTACAAATTACCCCCCGTGTTAACTTGTGGACAGAGCCACAGGGGAGCCCATGGGAAGGTGTGTGCCTGTATGTGTGTGTGTGTGTGTGTATGTGTGTGTGTGTGTGTGTGTGTGTGTGTGTGTGTGTGTGTGTGTGTGTGTGTGTGTGTGTGTGTGTGTGTGTGTGTGTGTGTGTGTGTGTGTGTGTGTGTGTGTGTGTGTGTGTGTGTGTGTGTGTGTGTGTGTGTGTGTGTGTGTGTGTGTGTGTGTGTGTGTGTGTGTGTGTGTGTGTGTGTGTGTGTGTGTGTGTGTGTGTGCGTGTGTGTGTGCGCGCACACGCACATGCGTGCGTGCGTGCGTGCGTGCGTGCAAGCCTGCGTGCGTGCGTGCGTGCGTGTCCGTATGTTTGTGTGTGCAAGTATTTATTAGATGGCCCCTGGAACTATATTTTCTATCTTATTCCATATCAATGCGTTATTGATTGTTCAGTTTATGGACCTGCTAACCTTTAAGGAACTATGAACTTCTTTGTGCAGATTAATTTGTAAGCGTGTGTTTCAAGTTGTTTGTCAAAACAGAGATGGTAGGAAAGTGTTAAACAGATGATGCCGGTTACAGATTTGACCGTGGTCAGGGCAGTATGTCTGTTGTTTTACTACCACCACCCTCAGTGGAACGTGACTTTGAGTCCTAGAAAAGCCAGGCCAGCTTCATCTTGGGTGTTTTACCAGAAACGTTTTGGTCTTGAAGGTTGCGGTTATAAGGAGCTGTTCACCGAGGTTCAAAGTGTCAGCAGGTTAGCACGACGGAGAACACAAGAGACTTCAGCCCGAGGCTGAAGCTGGAGAAAGACACGGAGTGGAAATGGCGCCGGTTGTATTGTACCACTGTTACCCCAGACAGACATCCAGACAGTTATAGATGGTCAGATAGATAGCGGATTCAAAGCATTGTATCATCTCGCCCAAGCAGATAGACGCTAATATGTCCCCAAAGGACCCCTGGTCGTCCCCTGGTCTCCTGCTGGCCGTCTTAATGTCTGATTGTCCATTTTATCGGCAATATTGATTCCCCATCACTCCATTGCCCCCATTCAGCTCAGTCCGGCCTTCTCTCCTTCACATGCATGGAAGTAATGATAAAAGACCCAACAGATGAAAATCCTATTATAGTGAGAGTGATGTAGAGAGGGAGGGGCCAATAGAGAGAGTGATGGCGTGAGGTAGGGGACAACCTATTGAGGCGTCTGTGAAGCAGAGCCAAGCAGCCTTTGGCTGGAGAGATTTAACGCAAGAATATTCAGTGTCTCCCTTTTGAATGAAAGATCTTCTTTTTTTGCTTTGGATTACGGGTTAGGGTTATGGTTACCGTTTTAGTAACTGTGTTTTATAAAACCAACAAGACGTATTGCTTATTTTTGACACATTGTCAGGTCACAGCTTTAAAAATATGATGAATGACGATGAATATGATGAGTTTTTTCATTAATGTTGGAAGGGAGAAAATATATCTCGTCATTCTGCAATTTAGAGTTTTGAGAAGCTTGTATTTAAAGCTGCAAGCGCAGAAAACCAGAGATGCGTCTCCATTCCCTGCCTTCTTTGGGTTTCAAGCAATACCTCTCCATCTCCTTTACACAATTGCCTGCCATCTCATACACATACAAACGTAGTTACCTATTTTCTATTCATTTTCATTTGTGTGTGTGTGCAAGTGAATGCACGTGTGTGTTTGCCCCTGAGTGTGCACGTACGCATGTATGTGTGTGCGCTCACATGTGCGTGTGGTTGTGTGTGTGTGTGTGTGTGTGTGTGTGTGTGTGTGTGTGTGTGTGTGTGTGTGTGTGTGTGTGTGTGTGTGTGTGTGTGTGTGTGTGTGTGTGTGTGTGTGTGTGTGTG
>OLKM01001223.1:62155-64655 GCA_900291075.1 Melanogrammus aeglefinus | reverse complement strand
CATCAGTATGAAGGGGATCAGGGGCAGATAGATCTCTCCCTCTCCCTCCCTCCCTCTCTCCCTCTCTCCCTCTCTCTCTCTCTCTCTCTCTCTCTCTCTCTCTCTCTCTCTCTCTCTCTCTCTCTCTCTCTCTCTCTCTCCATCTTTGTCTCTCTTCTATCTCATTAATTCTCTTGTACATTTTGCACCCATTATTTTTCTCCTCTTCTATTGTCATTGAACAATCTCTTGTACATTGTGGCGGGCCTCACACACACGCGCACATCGCACGCACGCACGCAGGCACACATATCCCCCATACTAGGTTGTCATTCATTCATGAAGGGGCCGTGTTTCCAGGCGGGCGTGCGTCCGGCCGGTGTCACGTTGAAAGATGTCGGAGGCGCATCATGTCATTGATGTTGGCCTGATGTTCCCACGTCCAGGCCTAGAGACTAGCTGAGGGGAAGCATGGACAGAGTGAAGATACACACATTCAAACAGGCAGACCCACGGATAGATATGTAGGATGAGGAGTTAGGAAATGAGAGCAGTAGATATGACAGCGGACTTGGCCTGGAGAAGAAATGTTCTGGTCGTGCCTCTAGAGAATAAATACAGTGACAGTAGGATGATGTATGCCCTACTACACACTATATGTTATACACACACAAGCACATGCACACACTCCATTTGTTCTCAGCAGTAGAGTGCATGAGGATTACACTGTGTGGACCAAGGGGCTTCCAGATAAAGTGTTGTGATGTGAACTGTATAAACCTGTGGGATGCAGTATCTCTCCAGCCCTCGTTTTAGACTAAATCCAGGCTGTTTCCAAAGGATTGTGATAAACAGTTTACCTAACAACACCTTTTTCTTTGTAACAGCATGAGTTATCAAAAGGTAAAACGGGCATGTGAAAATGAGTTGCCTACTTCAATCTGTAAAGAAATATTCTAGTAGTGGCAGTAGCCTAGCAACATAACGTGCCGCTCCTGAGCGCGTAGGCTATGGTGTGAGACGGGCGCTGTACTTGGCAACGAGCTCGGAGCACAGCTCTTTCTAACTGAAACTGGCTTCAGCACAGCGGTCGACTGAGAGACAGAAAGAAGTAAAAGCACTGTTGTAGTCGATAACAGGTGACAGCCTGACAGGTGTTGAAAATTGACTGCTTTGAAACATTCCAAGATTTTACAGTATTTGTCCGATGTAACAATGCCAGTGCCACACCTTCCCTAGGGGGGGTCCCCACAACAAGGACACAGGATGAGGATATTGGCAACCGGTGTAGTGTGTAGTTTGAGGGACAATGGTCCATGAAGATGGTAATCATGCTGCCATGCAGGAGATCTCCTTCAGAGTGTGCGGTGATGGCTGGTTGAACCTGTGCACATTGATTAGTCAATGCACCACAGGTGTGCAGCCTCATCCAGCCCCAGAGTCCAATCAGTCTGCCTCAGGCCAGGTGAGGCTGCTTAAACCAGGCATCAATCACACACGCTCCCCAGTATGTAATTAAGACCATTCTTAAATTGTTGGCATGTGTGCACTGTCACATCTGCAGTCTGCAGTCTGCAGTAGTGAGTTCATTATTCTGTAACTTCATGGTTGTCTCCACAGCAAATCCTATCCGGGGTATTTTCTCTGTGTGCAGACAGCCATAAAAACACCAGTATGTACCATTCCTATTAGAGAGGTAACCTGTGGTACGAAACAAAGGCCGCGTTCAGACTGCCAGCCAAAATCCGATTTTTAGCCCATCCAGATTGGAACCGGATGACTCTTTTGAAGTCTGAACAGTCCCAAGTCACATGAAATCCGATTTTTGCGAAACGGATCGAAACCACCTCCGGGAGGTGGCTTCAGATCGCATTTGGACAGATGCGTCTCAGTCTGAACAGCTCCAAACACTCAGATCGGTTTTGACTGTCCGTGACGTCACTCTACGCGACGCCAGACCTGACCCAATGCGCCAAACCACCCGCCTCAGTCCTTGGACAGAGGAAGAAAACAAAATGCCTCATTAATCTGGGGGGGAGATGGGTCCGTTCAAGCGAAGCTCGAAGGGCATGTATCGGAAATAAGTCGATTTATGAAAGTTCTTTCGCGTTCTTTGATCCATCTTGTTTGTTATTGTTTTTTCTCGTCGCTATTACATGACGTCACGCAATACACGCGCTGGATGACGCCTCCGCTCCGACGTCGTTGCTACAGCAACCTGTCAGATGGGTCAATAATGTGGCCCAGTCTGAACAGAGCCAAATGCGATTTGGACACTTGCTAAAACAGTGTGGACAGTCAGCCCTAAAAATCGGATATGAGAAGGAATCAGATTTGAATCAGATTTGCCTGCAGTCTGAACGCGGCCAAAGAGTCTACAACTACCTCGCTGCTGTACTCCAGTGTTTTTTTTTAGAGCTGTTTCTTGTGAACTAATACGAGTCACAAGCTTAATGCTAATATACCGCCACATATGACCACATTAGTCCTTACACAGAGTCCTTGGCAAATAATTCCATCG
>OLKM01001223.1:54655-57155 GCA_900291075.1 Melanogrammus aeglefinus | reverse complement strand
AGGGCTTAATGGTGTACTGCACAATCAACATTGAATCATATTCCTATTCAACTAGACTCATGACCGGCAGCTTAGGTATCCTCGGCTGAACCCACCACAGAGATACAAAGTCGGCTCGCAAATGAGCAAGGCAGCTGTCCCTCTTGGGGATCTGCCGTCTTATCTCGTCATAGAACGCAAGCGTCTTCCTTTAATGTTTCAGCTTCTAGAAGAGCTGCATAATGAGACGATGCTGAACTTCACCAGATGCAGTTCATCTTGGCTCCGCTTCTGTCTTGTTGTTCAACTGTTTATATTCTTCTGTTGTTCTACTGGTTGAGGCCAGGCTACGGCTTCGGCCGCTGATCACAGGACAATGTTCTACCTTTTTTTTCGAAAGTTGTAAACACAACTTGAGGGCCCTTGAATTAACCACCCCACAAACACAGTGGTTACACAATACATCTGTAATGAAACTGATGTTAACTGTGCAGCTTGCGAAGTACTTGCCAAGTGTAGATGTCCTTGATGTTAGTGAAGTTGCACTCGGATGTATAAGTGCAGTGCTCAAATTTGGCCATTAGCAGAGAGATAAGTCTGTAACCTGTGGTCATGTTATTGAGTTAACCAAACTTTGTTTCTTGGTTTGTTATTTGTACTGTTGTTGATTGTGTTCCGACACATGCAAGATGAATGAATGATTCAGCCAAATGCAACTATTTTAAGAGGAACAATTTCTTGAAGATATAATCCCCTTTGTGATTAGAGGACATTATTGCTACCATGTGCTAAATCTGTGCTAAAAGAGTGTATTTATCAGAGGGGTAATCTCTTGTATTTTTGATTTTTTTTTCTCTAATTAGATACTGTTTATTTTCCATCCTGATTTTCGTGACCTCTAAATCCTCTTTGTGAATAGTGTTTGTATAGTGTTACACAGTTCTGACCAGTGTGGTGACTTCACACTGGGAACCAGTGTAGGCTGGCGAGAGGGAAAGCGAGGACGAGAGAGGAAGTAAGGATGAGGAGAGCTGAGCCGTGAGAGGGAATCAGCCGTGCTTCCACAGCACTGAGCAATCTTCAGCGCACACTCCCCTAGTTCACTTCTGATATAATATCTAGGGGGTCACAAGTTTGAACACACACTGCTCACACCAGTTGAGAGGCCCAACACACACACATACACACACATGCAAGAAAATACATACACAAATTGACTCACGCATGCACACACACATACACATTCACACACACATACACATTCACACACACACAACTTCTATTCCACTGGAAAATTTTGCTAAAATTATCTTTGAATCATTTGTTTGACCTGATTAAAACCTGTGTGTACAGTGAGTCTGTGTGCATTTGTGTGAGAATGCTTGTGTGTGTGTGTGCTTTTTGAAGTCTTCCTTGCAGGAAGAGATTTCTTTCGAAAGAGTGCATTGCTGCTGTGTTCATCGTGTCCTGTGACCTGTCAGAAAGATCTTCTGATGCTTGATTACCCAGCCTCTGTGTAGCCCGCCGCCCTTAACCCATTCCTGATACTGCCTTGCTCCAGGAGGCAGCATTAGGAATAGTACTGAGCCTTGTGCAGAGTATGACCACATGACTGGCAAATTATTATTCAGTTAAACAACACATTTTGCACACATTCGCCCTGGCCTAAAGCGTGGGGGCGTTCTCACTGGTTTAAACTCCCTCCAAAGCCCAAATCTCACAGCCTTGTCGGGGTTGATGTGAAATCCTGTTTTGAAATTGTTGCTTCCAAAATAAACTAACCCTACCTCCTTCTATTTATTTTTGTGTTGATGTAACCGACAGTGGCAGGCTGAAGCCCGACAAGTACTTTGCGTCCCTTCCTCCTGAGTTTCCCACCACGGGGCTTGAGTTCAGGTCTTCGTTGCCTTCCACTAGAGTGTGCCTCCACCATGGGAGAAGGGGGTTGATTGCTATACAGTCAGCTAGGCGTAGCTATCGTCTTGGGTTATCTTCATTTGTGCTTCAGGACTCGAGCTGATTGCAATCACGTTGCAGTTGCGGGACAAATATGATGCAAAAGTTCTGTTCTGTGGGTTTTGGGCTTAAAGGTTAAAGAGGTGGGCCGCCATCTGAGTTAATGCACTCTCATTCCCACAGAGCACCTGGCTGGGGGTAGGTTAACCCTAACCCTAACATTAACTCTAACTCCAACCCTAACCCTAAGATTAACTCTAACCCTAACCCTAACCCTAACCCCAGCCCTAACCCTAACCCTAGCCCTAACCCTAACCCTAACCCTAACCCTAACCCTAACCCTAGCCCTAGCCCTAACCCTAACCCTAGCCCTGACCCTAACCCTAGCCCGGGTCAGCAGCACAGCCAGCCGTTCTGATCTTAATCTGGGCCTGGCGTCGTCTGCTGAGTACCTGTATTACAGGCCTGCTCACTCTACTTTATGCGTATACCTTTTATACCTGTGGGGTCGTCTCGGAATGTGCCCCTTGTACTGTTCCCTAACACATGCACATGCAAACACACA
>OLKM01001223.1:30000-32500 GCA_900291075.1 Melanogrammus aeglefinus | reverse complement strand
TGCTTTTTGACTGACATTCAGTGTCAATACGGAATAACGTCATGCAACTCATTTCATAGGACAAAACACAGACAACTGCCTCCATGGTGATGGTCACGTTGAGTTACAGCGTGTGTTCCAACCAGGCACAGTCAGACACAGTCAGCTCGTTTTGGATTCAACATAAAGAACTCCCATGTAATACGAGTGTTATATCTGAGCATCAGTTCTAACTGTTAAAATGGGTTAATGGCTGGTTCAATGGTGCTCCACCACCACAGATAGAGCCCTCTCCCGGTCCCTGGTGGTAACTCGTTTAACGAGCTGCCGGTGGCAGAGGACCGGAGGGGGATGGGACGGAGAGAGGGGGGATGGAGAACCCATCATCAGGGGACAGGAGAACCGAGCTGTTCCAATACTGGATTTCTGTATGACTTCCATTTTCATGCACGTCACAGCAAGTGCCTATTTTTAAGTGAACTGTCACTTAGATTTCATCCATTCATTCATGAATTGTTCAGTTCCGTTCCGCTGTCTCCAGCGGACGGATGTGAGCCGCGGTCCGGAGGAGAAGCCGTGCTGTCGGTCGCCGGTCCTCCCGGTTCTCTGACCTGTACTCTATTGTTACTCTACAGCTTTACTTTGAACGTGGTGAGAAGTGATCCGGGCTGAACGCAGAGCTCACACTGGCCCTCCAACAGAGGCGCTCTGTTCACCCAGCAGCCTGCTGCCGGTTGTGTTTCTGAGTTCAGATCCTCCGGAGTGATGAACGATCCGACCGCCGCTCTACGGCTCTCCTATGCGTTTCCTTTCTCCCCCCTTCTCTCTCGCTCTGTCTCTGTCTCTCTGTCTCTCTCTTCTCTCTCTCTCTCTCTCTCTCTCTCTCTCTCTCTCTCTCTCTCTCTCTCTCTCTCTCTCTCTCTCTCTCTCTCTCTCTCTCTCTCTCTCTCTCTCTCTCTCTCTCTCCTCTCTCTCTCTCTCTCTCTCTCTCTCTCTCTCTCTCTCTCTCTCTCTCTCTCTCTCTCTCTCTCTCTCTCTCTCTCGCTCGCCCTCCCTCTCTCTCGCTCTCTCGCTCTCTCCCTCCCTGTCGCTCGCTCCCCTTTGTGTCGCCGCCACCGGGCGCGAGGCGAGCCCCCGCTGCCTCGGTGTCGGTGGTGCGCGTGCATCACCTTTTACAGGTGATGCACGCCACTGCCATTAATCCGTTCATCAATCATAATGCATCGATTTTGTTCCATTTTATGTATGTATAAATATAACATGTAATGATTTGATATAAAATACACTTTAAACAATTGCAAGAGTTCGAGGAGACAGAACAAAAACCAACCTGCACACTGGATAGCTCTAAATACTCCACCGGATATGGGGTTTGTGATGAGTAAACAGATATAACATTAGAAAGATATAACATAGAAAGCTGATGTGTGTGTGTGTGTGTGTGTGTGTGTGTGTGTGTGTGTGTGTGTGTGTGTGTGTGTGTGTGTGTGTGTGTGTGTGTGTGTGTGTGTGTGTGTGTGTGTGTGTGCGTTGCTTTTAGTT
Organism: Melanogrammus aeglefinus; assembly: GCA_900291075.1. Taxonomy (NCBI): domain Eukaryota; kingdom Metazoa; phylum Chordata; class Actinopteri; order Gadiformes; family Gadidae; genus Melanogrammus; species Melanogrammus aeglefinus. The sequence goes on along the minus strand of OLKM01001223.1, from coordinate 30,979 downwards.
CTTGCATATGAAGAACAGAAGCGAGCAGAGAAAGAGGAGGTTGTTTCTGTGTGTAACCGTTAGAGAACGAACACTGAGACAAAGAGACGAGCCTCCAGTCGGCTGGATAATAACTAAGAAGAGATATCAGAAGAGGAAGAGGAAGAGGAGAGACACAAAGGAAGGGGGGAGAGCCAAAGAGACGAGGGTCCCACAGATGTTCATTTGAATATTTATTACATTGGAATTGAAACGGAAAGCATCGCAGGTATTCTGTGTGTGTGTGTGTGTGTGTGTGTGTGTGTGTGTGTGTGTGTGTGTGTGTGTGTGTGTGTGTGTGTGTGTGTGTGCGTGTGTGTGTGTGTGTGTGGTGCGTGTGTGTCTGTGTGTGTCTGTGCATGCATCTAAATACGTCTGTGTGTGTGTGTTTGTGTGTGTGCGTTTTGTGTGTGTGTGTGTGGTGAAAAGAAGAATGTGTTGTCTTTGTGTGCGGGGTGATTAGCCCCGTCCCCGGGGGAAGGCCAGCCTGCGTTTCCAATGACAACTGTGTGTGTGTGTGTGTGTGTGTGTGTGTGTGTGTGTGTGTGTGTGTGTGTGTGTGTGTGTGTGTGTGTGTGTGTGTGTGTGTGTGTGTGTGTGTGTGTGTGTGTGTGTGTGTGTGTGTGTGTGTGCGTGCGTGCGTGTGATGGACGCGGGCTGTTGGGCCGGCCTGTACAGTAGCAGCTCCTCTTTCAAGTGGAAAATCACCCGCTGGGTGTCGTGGTGGCACGAAGGAAGGCTGGCTGCAGGAGGCCGCTGCGTGTGACATAACTCACTCACGTAGGGGTGTCACGGCACAAACACTGCCTCTCTCTCTCCCTCTGTAACTCAACTTGATCACTCACTCGCCCCCACCCCCTCTTTGTTTCTCTCCCTCTCTCTCTCCCTCCTGCATCTCTCCCATTCCGCTCTAGTATTTCTCTCCTCTCTTCCTTCCTTCTTTCTTTCTCCCTTTTCCCTC
>OLKM01001223.1:7500-27500 GCA_900291075.1 Melanogrammus aeglefinus | reverse complement strand
CCCTTTCTGTCTTCTATGTTTACGTGAGTTTGGGGTCTGGTATGTTTGCGGGGGGAGTCACTGTGACCAGAATGTTCTAGTGCACACATGCACATGGACAGCACACACGCTTATGCATGTGTCTGCAGGTGAAGTTTCCGCTTAGTAAAAGTGTACATGTGTATGCGTGTGTGTTTGTTTGTTTGTGCGTGCGTGTGTGCTAGGGATGTTTGACTATAAAGGTCCTGGCCATTTTTACCACACTGGCTTTAATACTATCCAGATGTGGCCATCACTGTTAAACTCCCCATGCTCATGCATGTGTTAGTATCTTTGTGCGGAGGGCACCATGGTTGGCACAGGGCATCACTGAAATGTTTTTGTTCATTACTACCTGCTTACAGGCCTGTCATTACCGTAGACCTGGTGATACCCATCATTTCATCAAATGTGCATCGTCTCCATTTGCAAATCAAGCATCACCCAGTCTTAATTATTCTCCTACTCTCCTCCAAACCACTCAAGGCCTTTTGATTACCACCCAGTGCAGTCCCATGAACACAGCATGACCACCATCCTTCATGAGAGCAGTCAATAACCAGAAGCATGCCCTCGTGAACAAAGCCTGCAGAGGCAGCGCGTTGACGGCGGTAGCAAGAGGAGATCGACACGTTAGCGGTTAGCAGGTTATTAGCTGCAGCTGTTAAGCTAACCGCAGTTAGCCTCAGCGCATCGACACATCTGCTATGATCCGCTAAGAGATCATCTGGGGAGAGTACCTGGCCAGCACTCGGTATGAGGAAGAGATGTTAGCAGATTCACCTCCACCCTCGGCCACGGTGCCAACCACAACACCTCCACACAACCCACAGCCAAAGGGTTCACCATCCCTCAGACAGAGAGTGTGTGTGTGTGTGTGTGTGTGTGTGTGTGTGTGTGTGTGTGTGTGTGTGTGTGTGTGTGTGTGTGTGTGTGTGTGTGTGTGTGTGTGTGTGTGTGTGTGTGTGTGTGTGTGTGTGTGTGTAGAGTGTTATTGTGGTTGTGTGTCTGGTGTAACTTTATTTTGCTTGTGATTAATGGCAAGGATTGTGCTTAATAATGCACATGAGTTCCTCCTTCAAGGTATAATCACGTCCTTTGTTTGTCTTTGCGTATGAACAGTGGGCGTGGGAGGAAGGCAGACATGAAGATTAAGACGATAAATCAGATTTCGTCTTTCTCCCCGAACACATTACGCCTGTGACATCACAAAATGCTTCTCATGAACGCACCAGCTCTACGTCCAACGCGTTTCATTGAATTCTTTCTTTAATGAGGCGTGACTTGAAGTTACACCTGATGTCGGAAGATGAAGCCGGAGGAGGAATGAAGAGTCCACTCCTTAATATCAGATGCTTCCATATGCACAACTCATAACACACTCCCTCTCTGTCTCTCTCCTCCAGCTCTACCCCCGAAGCCGGCCAAGCCTCAGCAGACCCCCACGCTGGGGGGGGCGGACCCCAAGGAGGGGGTGGTGGTGGGGGGCTGCCTGCAGGAGGCTGAGTGGTACTGGGGAGACATCTCAAGGTAGGGAACCCCCCCGGACACTCCCACACACCTGGACAAACACACTGTATCGACTGTCTGATGTTGTTACTGTACGGTGTGTGTGTGTGTGTGTGTGTGTGTGTGTGTGTGTGTGTGTGTGTGTGTGTGTGTGTGTGTGTGTGTGTGTGTGTGTGTGTGTGTGTTTATGGGGTTAAGATCTTCTAGTGTAGCTTAGTGCGCCGCCATAGCAAATGCACACAAACACACACACACACAGACGCATTACAGTAACATCATCAGACAACACACTCACGCAAGCCCACGCTCTCACACACACAAACACACACACACACACACACATCAAAAAGCGCGAGCCGTGCCTCCCAGCCTGCGGCCTGCGGGGCACAGAGAGGCGCTGTGTGTCCGAGGGCAGCTGCTACAGGTGGCCCACAACCTGCCCGCCGCGGCCGCACACAGCCATGTGGGCTTTGAGACCCTCCGCCCGCCTCTTCAGCTGCAGGGTTGGATTACTCAACGCTGGGACTGTTTAGAGTCGACTTTGCACCAGCGCGTCTCCTTAGTCTCTGTCTGTGTGTGTGTGTGCACGTGCGTTCTTGCGTGCAGGAAGTTAAACAAAGGGAGGGGGGGAGTGAGGGCGGGGATGTGGAAGACCAAGACAGGACCAACAGTCTGGAGGCAGGCAGAGCATGTCTCCAGCCTATGGCCGCTCCCCGTCCTCATTGGCTCCTGTTCGTTAGATGGGTCACATGAACGCCGTACGTCCACACACCAATGTAACAGTCAACTCTGTGCCCATCTTCAGGGAAGAGGTGAACGACAAGCTCCGAGACATGCCTGATGGGACGTTCCTGGTCCGGGATGCGTCCACCAAGATGCAGGGTGACTACACCCTGACACTGAGGTGAGCGCAGCCCCCAACCCCAGCAGATAGCTCTCTCTCCGTCGCACCTACCCGTCTCATCTCACTGCACCACTGAGAAGTATCAATCTGGTTACAAGAACAGGTCGTTTTCTCGTCCTCTTGCGTTGTCTCTGACCCGTCTCCTCCTCGCCCGGCCCCCCAGGAAAGGGGGAAACAACAAGCTGATAAAAATCTACTACCGCGACGGGAAGTACGGCTTCTCGGACCCGCTGACCTTCGGCTCGGTGGTGGAGCTCATCAGCCACTACCGGCACGAGTCTCTGGCCCAGTACAACACCAAGCTGGACGTCAAGCTCATGTACCCCATCTCCCGCTACCAGCAGGTACACACTCCACCACAGTACTGCTCACACCTTAACTCATGTACCCCATCTCCCGCTACCAGCAGGTACACACTCCACCACAGTACTGCTCACACCTTAACGTCAGCATTAAAACACGTGTATGCCCCCCAGGAGCGGTTCGTGTGTGGGAGTACGCGTATGCGTATAGCATTCGTTTGCAAGTTGCTTCTTCGTGCAATTCTCAGTTTGTACTTATTTCCCCTAGCCCCGCTCTCCTGTACACTCTCCTTCAAACAAACAAAAAACAGAAATACTATGTCCAGCACAGTGCTTTGTTCCCCGTGAAGTGCCGAGGCAGCAGGATGAGATGTATGGCTACCTGCTGCTACGCTAGCTAATAGCATCACACGACGGCGTGTGTCAGAGGGCCGTCCTCGCCTCCTATTCCCCTGCCACCGCTGAGGGCACCGGCAGGTCATTAGTCACCAGCGTGGCTCCAGCTCCCCGTGCACACCCAGGGCATTGTGGGTGGTTTATTAACCAGTCTGCTCATAAAAGCAGAGCAATATGCAGATTCTGGCAGATTTTTTGGAGAGGAATGTTTCCCCACACACCCACTGGAGTTCACTTTTTCGTAAGGTCCTATTCCGCACACATTCGCACATCTCTCTCCATCGAGAACCCAACAGATTCCTTATGGACCGGCCCTCGTTGCTTCACATGTTAGGGAGCAAGTCTCATGTATCCTCCTCTTCCTCACCTCGTTGTGTGTGTGTGTGTGTGTGTGTGTGTGTGTGTGTGTGTGTGTGTGTGTGTGTGTGTGTGTGTGTGTGTGTGTGTGTGTGTGTGTGTGTGTGTGTGTGTGTGTGTGTGTGTGTGTGTGTGTGTGTGTGTGTTATTCAGGACCAGTTGGTTAAGGAGGACAACATCGACGCCGTGGGAAAGAAGCTGCAGGAATACCACAATCAGTACCAAGAGAAGAGCAAAGAGTACGACCGTCTCTACGAAGAATACACCAAGACATCACAGGTACACACACGCACACACGCTGGTGTGCAAATTATTATTTACACATGAGCACATTCAAATAAGTATGCTTTGAATCCGTGTTTAGACTCAAACACGCACTATGTGCCTTTTATCACTTTGCTTCAAAGTTGTTGGAAGAAGTGTGTGTGTGTGTGTGTGTGTTTGTTTTTTGAAGTAGTGTGCGCCTTTGTTTGTGTGTTGTTTGAAGTACACCACACATGTGCAGATGGTCCATGGAGGACGTCCTTGTACCCCAGCCTGTCCCTGACCGCCCCCCCCCCTCCTCCTGTCCTCCAGGAGATCCAGATGAAGCGAACCGCCATAGAAGCCTTCAACGAGACCATCAAGATCTTCGAGGAGCAGTGCCACACGCAGGAGCGCTACAGCAAGGAGTACATTGAGCGCTTCCGCCGCGAGGGAAACGACAAGGAGATCGAGAGGATCATGATGAACTACGAGAAGCTCAAGTCGCGGCTGGGCGAGATCCACGACAGCAAGGTCCGCCTGGAGCAGGACCTGAAGACCCAGGCCATGGAGAACCGCGAGACGGACAAGAAGATGAACAGCCTGAAGCCTGACCTCATCCAGCTCCGCAAGATCCGGGACCAGTACCTAGTGTAAGTCCTCGTGTCCTCGTGTCCTAGTGTCCTGTGTCCTCGTGTCCTCGTGTCCTCGTGTCCTCATGTCCTAGTGTCCTTCACAGAAGACCAGTACCTAGTGTAAGTCCTCGTGTCCTAGTGTCCTCCTGCCCTAGTGTCCTCGTATCCTAGTGTCCTCGTGTCCTCGTGTCCTAGTGTCCTTCACAGGAGACCAGTACCTAGTGTAAGTCCTCGTGTCCTAGTGTCCTCGTGTCCTGTGTCCTCGTGTCCTAGTGTCCTTCACAGGAGACCAGTATCTAGTGTAAGTCCTCGTGTCCTAGTGTCCTCCTGTCCTAGTGTCCTCGTGTCCTCGTGTCCTAGTGTCCTTCACTAGTGTAAGTCCTCGTGTCCTAGTATCCTGGTGTCCTAGTGTCCTAGTGTCCTAGTGTCCTAGTGTCCTTCACTAGTGTAAGTCCTCGTGTCCTAGTGTCCTCCTGTCCTAGTGTCCTTCACAGGAGACCAGTATCTAGTGTAAGTCCTCGTGTCCTAGTGTCCTCCTGCCCTAGTGTCCTCGTATCCTAGTGTCCTCGTGTCCTCGTGTCCTAGTGTCCTTCACATGAGACCAGTATCTAGTGTAAGTCCTCGTGTCCTAGTGTCCTAGTGTCCTTCACTAGTGTAAGTCCTCGTGTCCTAGTATCCTGGTGTCCTAGTGTCCTAGTGTCCTAGTGTCCTTCACTAGTGTAAGTCCTTGTGTCCTCGGCAGGAGAACATGAGATTAGTAGAATCGGGGGGAATGGAGACTGCTTTAAAAGCCTTTACTATGTAGGCTGGATTATTGCTGTAGGATTAAAAGCAGGTACCTGCCTTAAATACAGCCCGTCGAGGGCTCAGTGGGTCGTGGAAGCAAAGGAGACAGTTCTGCCACAGAGCTGTTGAACTGGGTAGGAGAGAAACAAGTCAGAGACACAAAGTACCTTATATCCAATTCAATCCATCAAACAGAATGCTAAACCCTATCAACAAAGGAAGTTCCTTAAAGTCTAAGGCGATATGTTACCCACACCCACAGTGTCTTCAACAGATCAAGCATTTCATCCAGGAAGAGATGACATTATCTATTTTGTGGTTATCTTTCCCAGAATGAGGAACAAATAGTTAGTGCTATTACTCCCAGTAGCTAGAGGGGGGGGGGGGTTATCCTCTGTTTGATGGTTGAGTTGTGGATTGTAGGACTTACTGTAATAGTATTAGCAGCTCTGACCCTGGCCCAGTAAGAGTTGTATGCTGATAATCACCAAGGCCTTGCTACACTGAATTAATTTCTGTTCAGTCGCTCGCCCATTAGCAATACCAAAGAAAATGGAATAATAAAAGACAGCGCTCTTCCTTGAAGGGCAACATTCCTAGAAGGTTACCTTCCCCGAATCTCCTTCTGGAACCCAGTCACACACACACACTGGTTCATCCCCCTCTGTGTTTCTCCTCTACGCAGCTGGCTCAACCACAAAGGAGTGCGTCAGAAACGAATCAACGACTGGCTGGGGATTAAGAACGAGACCACAGACGAGTAAGTCTGCATTTTGTGTGTTTCATTTCTTATTTCTGCACCACTGCACACTGTTTGCCCGTGGTACATTATTCCGCAACGAGCTGTAATAAGGAACATTTAATTCAATATTACAGTTGACTTGCTCTATAATATGTGTTTCGGCACACACCGTTTTATTCTAATTCATGCCGTTTTGTGCCTTTACGTTAACCATGTTTGTGTTTCCTGCGCGTGTGTGCGTGCAGGGCCTACTTTGTGAGCGAGGAGGATGAGAACCTGCCCCACTACGATGAGAAGAGCTGGTTCGTGGGGGACCTGAACAGAACGCAGTCCGAGGACCTCCTCCTGGGGAAGCCCGATGGGGCCTTCCTGATCCGCGAGAGTAGCAAGAAAGGCTGCTACGCCTGCTCCGTCGTGTGAGTACCCAGCACCACCCCTCGTGGGCGGGTCCACTGGTAATGGCATACCCAGCACCACCCCTCGTGGGCGGGTCCACTGGTAATGGCAACCCCTACCTCAGGGTGTCCGCGCATCCTTAAAAAGTCTCAAAAAGTCTTAAATTCATGTTTCTAAATTGAAGGCCTTAAAAAGTCTTAAATTTGTTACAAATGTCATATGCTGGTCTTAAATACTGTAACTCAAGGTCTTAAATTTTCTCGGGGGAAGGACATGTAGAGAGGCTTCTTTCTTGCTAGCTGCATATATAAACTATTATCTGCGTGCTTGCTAGCTAGTCTGCGACAATGGGTAGGTGCAAACTCAAGGACAGTTGGCTGGAAGACGTCTGTTTCCGAAATTGCCAACCCACACTATCGCGTGTTTTAGGTCTTAAATTTCATTCATGGTGGTATTAAAAAGGTCTTAAAAAGTCTTAAATTTGACTTGCTGAAACCTGCAGATAGCCTGCTACCTGCTCCTTGGTGACATGCGCAAACTGCTTGGGGCTGAGATTGGGTCCTGACTTCAACGTATTCATCCAAAATTATTATTTGGTGACCAAAAGTTATATCTTTTGAGTTATACATATATATATATTTGAAGCTAATTATCCCAAATAATGCATTTGTCTCATAGTTTGTAATGACAATGACTTGGCACAACATAGTGAAAAAATGACAAGGAATTTAGAACCCACAGCAGCAGACGTTCTAGCGTTCTATGATTAGCTTTGGTGCTGACCACGCCGGCGCTGACCACTAGGGGGCTCCCTTCTCTCCGTCTCTCTCTGTGCAGCGTGGAGGGGGAGGTGAAGCACTGCGTGATCTACAGCACGGCGCGCGGCTACGGCTTCGCCGAGCCCTACAACCTGTACGGCAGTCTGAAGGAGCTGGTGCTGCACTACCAGCACACGTCTCTGGTGCAGCACAACGACGCGCTCAACGTGCGCCTGGCCCTCCCCGTCTACGCACAGCCGCAGACACAGCCCTCCTCCGGACGCAGATGAGCCCCAGACCTCTGTAGCCCCCCAGCCACGAGGTCACGGCCCCGCCTCCCCGCACGGACCACCAATGCAGACCCTTGTTGCCCCCCCCCCACCCGGGAGGGGCGAGGTGTGAGGTGAGGTTAGGTGTCTGGGGCCGTGGTTTGAGTTGATACGGAGTCAACCCCACGGCCCCAACACCGCACACCACGAAGAAGCTAGATAGCTAGGTCCACGACGTTAAGGACTTGCTGCAACACACACACACACACACACACACACACACAGCAGACACACAGACACACACACACACACACACACACACACAGAGACACACAGACACACACACACACAGACACACACACACACACACAGAGACACACAGACACACACACACAGACACACACACACACACACACACACACACACACACACACAACACACACACACACACACACAACACACACACACACACACACACACACACACACACACACACACACACACACACACACACACACACACACACACACACACACGTAAGCCACCTTGGAGTTATACATATATATTTTTACAAGAACTATTTCGGAGGGCATTCTTTCCTAAAGACTGCTTGATTTGCACAAGGAAGATTTAATGTTTGTGAATGTGAAGAGGCGACGCCCAGAAGGAACCGGAGTGGGAGACGTCAGGGCAGAGACTCCCCCCCCCCCCCGCGCGCTGCTACCTAAACTCCAGCTCAGACTTTACAGGACCCCCCAGAGGGCGAGGACAACGCCCCCATGTAGGCTTTGGTCCAGGCTCTGTTTAGTTCCAACACTCTGCTCCCTGATTGAGGCTTTCTTTCGGAGTGGCTTTTCCCCTTTTGTTTTTATTTCGTTCCTTTCTGTTGTTGTTTTTCCGCCGCTTGCTTGATGCGAGAGGCGAGGCGATGATGAAGATGAGGAGGACAGCGGTTCTGTTCAAGAGGACAATTATGATGATGTCAAGAATCTGCTGTTTGTCCCTCTCAGTACAAAAAGCAAAAACAATGTAGCAAAATGAGACAAAGGACACCTGATTCCCAGTGCTCCTCCATACGTAGAATGCTGCTGGGGGAGAGAGGGAGGGAGGGAGGGAGGGGAGAGAGGGAGGGAGGGGGGGGAGCCGAGCTTAGGGAACGGGAGAGGAGTGACCTCTACTGGGACATGAGCTATACAAAATGGCTGCAGTCTTTAAAGAAGAAACAAGGTTTGCTTTTATCAATATATGGGGATTTTATTTCTTGCTTTGTTGCATAGCTGAGCTTTGCCATGTGAAAAAATGGTTACAACATTAGTACCAGAGACCAAAGTTGGTGTGGAAGTGGGGATGGAGAAGACTTCCACGATTGAGTGTTTTTTGTAAGAGTTTTTTTAATGGTGAACGTTGTTGGAAAAGCAGGCCAGTGCTTTGAGACGACGCGGGAAACCATACGTTTTGGGCGCTTGTATACCAATAGTTCACAGTTTGTTGACCAAATGGCACACATACACAGACACACACATACCACGACCCCTGGCCTTGTTCTCCTCAGATGGTCACGAAAGGAAGCACTTATACCAGCGCAACACCACACCTTAGGTTTATCAACACCCTCTTCTCAGATCAAATCTGACCGTGGAACCGGATCTCAGATGTCACACCAAAATGCTAATGTACGTGGTTGATATACTGGGACTTTCTATGTATTTGCAAGAAAAATAACCCTCAGAGATTAGCTTTGCTTTAACAAAAACCTGAAAACCATACCGTCTTTATAGATCAGACAGAATAGAGCAGGTGGACAGCTGCCGAAGGCACACGCTTTATGAGAAGAAGAAACTTAAAGACGTGCACTGTGGCGTGGTGTTCCGTAGGTTAGCTGTAAGGTGTAACGTTGTCCCACCTTGCTCACCGGGCCTGGGAGGGCGCATCGTGCACAGCGGGGTTTAGAAGAGCTCTCCGTTTGTTAATTATTACCTTACTTTAGCATTCCAAATGATGTGGTGCTTGACTTATGTGGAAACCATTACATAAACCATCACGTAAAAAAAAAGTTCAAAAAGTAAATCAGTGGGAATTATGTGTTATGATTGGTTCTAATTAGATAGCATCTAAATCAGTGGTGATTTGAGTTGAGGATTAAAGTTTGCAGCGTGGCACAACCTGCCAGTTCGTCCACACCTCCCGCCTTCCTGTTGCTATGACAGCAGCTGGCCGGGACCTAAACCGGCGTGGATTGGCTGAACCTGGACGCGCTCCGGCTGTAAAGTGGTTCATCTTCCTTCGTGAGATCTGCATTTCACACCCATTTTTGGAAACATGAGCCACAGTAAATAGTAGAAACAACATGAATGTTTAATGAGGGGAGAACTGGTTCTAAAGTCATGAAAGCACCCCTGTGGTATATATATATATATATATATAGTGGTATATATATATATAGTGGTATATATATATATAGTGGTATATACACTGCGCAGATAAGCACAGATGAGAGTGCATTGGTGTTATCCCGAGACACCACGAAGGTAAAGCCTCAAATCTGAGGGGGTTTCTGGGTGCGGTGCCAGGGGGGGTGGGGTTTATGGTTTGACAGAGGTGTATTTGATGTATCTATCAAACCCTGACCCATGACCTTTATATCTACGCCCCCTCCCCCCCCAGACCGGTACCCGGGTCCAGGTCTAGAGATAAGCTAAAGGAGCAGTAGGTGTGGAGAGAGGTGAAGGGTTGAAGCCATCGACGACCGAGCACCAGATGAGAGTCGGTGCTTGACTTGTGTCTTTTTTTGTATCTAGGTTTCTGCTTAGTTAGCTAGGTGTACATAACGAATGGGGAAGGCGTCTTAATCAGCACTGAAAGCTGTGATGGAAGGTTTTTATTTAGCTTGTGTTTGACATCTACTTCTGGCCAATTGGACGGTGAGGTTTCTTCCTCCAATACGGACAGTTTCAGGGCAAGGTGAACCCTGTTTTGGGTTTGTTTTTAAAGAGACAATAGAGCAGGAAATGTTGACATAACATCGAATGTACGGTGGAATGATACTGGGTCCAAAGCATGTTCAGCAAATACTGACGTTCTGGTTCAATATGTCGTCCACTTAGTTTTGGCCACGACCCTCAGGTGAAACAAGGCTATGGTCTACCTGCAGAGTTCACCGTTTCACTACCACACAATGAAGCCAGCAAATCAAAAGAATCAGGGTTTTTTCTGCATAGATAATTACAACCACACTCGCAATCAGTTCATTAAGCTAGACTCAATAAATGACATTTTTGCATATAGAGTATTTTGCTTTAAGGGGTTCATCTTTACAAAGGTATCCTGAAATGTTGCCATCTTGTAGTCTTTTCTTTCCCTTCATCTGAAGATTCTGCAAGGGTTTGTTTTAAAGCTGATTCTTTTTTTTATTATTGTTTAACGGGGAACCCCAAAAGAGCCCCAACTCTATTACTTGAAAACTATTGCATTGCTCACTGTTGAATGTCTTTATATGAAAATATACATTTATTGAGGAAAAATGGAAGTGACTGTTTGATGTTGTTTTTTTTGTGGGGCGAGCAAGGCCCAGATTTGACATTTAAAGAGAAGTTTTATGATAGATGTACAGTATTGGTTACAGATACACGCTTCGAACAGCTATACTCTATACTCTGAGCTCCAGGTGCTTGGATCTTCACAGAGGGTTTGTCTGAAATTGCACACACCATCTATAGACGAGTTGTTGAAAAGACTCAAATAGTTAAGTGTACGTATGGCAGCACGTATCTTCAGGCACAGAGATATAGCATCCATCATTTATATGGCTAAAAGAAAATCCAATTGTAACGATTGTTTCTTCAGTAACTGCTGTTTGTTACCCGTACGCCTACTCCTTACACCCCCCCCACCCTGACTTTTAGACCAAAGATTTCAGTTGACTCATCGTTCGTTAGTTGTCGAGTAGTGGGGTGGATGTGTCAATGTCCCTTTTTGTTTGTGACGGTCCATTGCCTTGAGCAGACCACAGTCAGGGGTTCCTGTCCGGGTTCCCCAGTGACTCTTGGGGGGGGGGAGAGGGTGCTCATCACGGTGGACTGGGCTCATTTGTTCATGATTACTACAACCTCACATAACCGTTAAGCAAATCCTAAAGTATGAAGATGTCGTCTCAGGACATGTTTGGAGGGGCCACTGGCATCTTGGGCCCCGGCCCGAGGCGGAGGCGCGATTCGTTTTTAATCAGGAGGAGGATCACTGAATGTGGTGCCGTCCTTCACCAAGTGGTCCCTGAGGTTAACGGTAAAAACCTCTTATTAACCAGTTAATAACAGTTAATGCTCCACAACATCTCAGTTTTCACTCCCTTATTTGCACAAAAAGACCATAGCTGGTGTAAGGTTGGTTGTCTTTTTCTGGGGTCGAAATAAAGTACTTTGGTGATGTCGTGCAGAAACCAGAATTCTCCTTTTCTCCCCTTTTTCTAAATGTTGGTCGTGTCATTTGAACATGGCAATAACACAGCTGTCAGACGAGGAACAAAGCGATTGTTGGTTGTTGGCTGTGCGTGGCCCGCCCCGCCCTCCAGGTGGAAGGAGCAGCAGCTTCTCCTCGATGTCTCACTTCAGCACACTTGCAATACTCCATGACTGGAAGTCATGGGTCACAGTGCCAGAGGGCAGGCAGTTCTTCTTTCAGGTATCTTTCTCATGGGGTCCACACAGGTCATATGGATTGGAATATGCATATATGTACAGTCACACTGAGGACCGGTGTCAGGCGGTTTAAAGGGATAGCGGGGGGTGGGAGAACCAAAATGTCCGCTCACTAACACAAGTTTACTTTTGACTGTTTCGTTGAATTTCCGCTTTGTGGAAAATATCAACACCAACAATAACTCGAGGAAGAGAATTAGGTTTATGTGTAACATTTCTCTGTTTTTATTAAAAAAAAAACACAAAACATGGTGCAGAATACATGGTGGTGTACCGTTTTCTTTCTTCTTGAGTGTGTTTATATGCTCACAACCACCAGGACTGTTAAAATAGCCACGACCACACCGTCTATTGTTCTGCTCTTTCTACCAAGCAGTAATCAGGCAGTCAGGCAGTTCTGCAGAGTTGTATTTGCAGCCCGGTTTGAATATGTTAGTGATTCTCAGCAGGGTCTTGTGTGTTCTTACCGCTGCTTGGCTGACCACAGGTCCCAGCCCGGTTCACGTGTGTTTATAGACTCTATATACACTATATACTGTATGTATACACATGTGCGCTATGGTGCAGGTTTCTAAGGAGTACAGATTCTTAGACATATGTGTATACATGTACATGCTCCATATGTATGTATATTTATATGTATATGATCCCCAGTATCAATTCAATAAAGTAATCCCAAAAGAATCATCTGGAAAGATCTAAAAAGTGTACAAGTTTGAAAGTCACACTTTCCCCGTCCTCCCTTTGGACATACTTACAGGTCCGGCATGCGTCTTTGGTACTCTTGACTGTCGTTTTTTGTGTATAAAATAAAGAAAATAAAATATAAAAAAGAGGTTTTAAGCAAACAAATGTTATTTGTCACCTGAGGTGTAACTCTCGAAACTCCATTTAATATTGCCACTGAACCTCACTGCTTACAGCTGAACCAAGGTATCTGTGTGTTACTGTGTCGGCTGTACTACGCTAGAACAACGTCATGCTGAGAAAGAGGACTGCTACTATTGTACCATTTCTTTTATCAACATTGTAAACCTGATTTAAGTCAATCTTTTAACACTAAATCGCCACATAATTGGCTTGTTTCCCTTACATCAGATTCAGAATTCAGCATATCTGATTAAGCAGCCCACTCTGAGGACTAGTACAGAACAATCTGTGTCTGCTGGTTCACCATTGTCAGGTTCTTAACCCAATAAGAACATTGTACTGCTCTCTCTGAGTGGCGCTCGTATCTCCAAAGCCTCTTTCTCAGTATTTTCCTCTGCCATACCTTGCTTCTCTTGGTATCTCTTTTTCTCATCACCTTCTGTTCTTGTACCTCTGTTCCAATAGTTTGTTGGTTGTTAAATCTCTGTTTATGAGTCAAGCTCATGTAACTTTCTCAGTGGAAGTCCACCATATTCGGACCTTGCGGAATAAAACCAATATTTTCTTCAAGTTCATACGCTAGCCCTGTGTGTTTATTTTGTGTTCTTCTGTGAGGTTTTAATTCCAAACGAATTGCCGGCACCGTGTTTACGTATATTCTCTTTTTGTTTGTGGGAAATGCTTTGGCTGGTCATAGGCATTCAGTGACTTTCTCTCCGAGGTCAGGGGTTAAATGTGTTCCCACCGAGGATCTGCTGCTGAGCTATCAAGCACAGCGGCAGCACTGCTAATGCTAAGCACTTGGCTTCATGTCCATAAAGACAAGCTGACAAAAGACTTCTATGTGCCCTCCATTTAACCCTCCTTCAAGTAGGAAGACGTTTTTTTCTAATTCAAAGGTGTCTGTGTGGGGGGGCAAGCGAGGGGGGGGTACATGTAAATGAATGCAGTGAGCGAGACTGGGTAATGTAATCTGGGCTAGGCATTAGGGAGAGTACCGGGGTAGAGATTACCATCGCTGACTGCCATTTCCTCACATGGCAGCCCCATATGCAATCCAATCCATGTAAACACACATCATCTTAAACAGGTTCAAATCATTGACACGCACACGCACACACGCACGCACACACACACACAACACACACACACACACACACACACACACAGCACAACATGACACGCACACGCACACACGCAAGTAGCACACATTAAGAGGCTCATTAAGGCACACTGGCACAGATGTCACCAGAGTCGATGCAGACGCCTCGGTCACATCTGAGGGGGTCCCAAGAGGTCCCAAACGATCCCTCCACCCCCCTCCAGAAACATTATGATTGACAGGTTAGATAAATGAAGCACGGCTGAGCCTGATGCTAGCTAGCAGGTGGCGCCAGGCTCAGAGGTGATGATTAGGACGAGGAGGAAACACACGATAGAAATGGACTCTTTTTTTTTTTTTATCCTTCCAAATGGTATTCTGTTATTTTGGGAGGGTCCATAACATTTGGTCAAATACCTAAAGTCCCTCACACCCGTATGGAAAGTAGATGCATAGGAAATGAAGAGAGGACGATGATGTTCAGTCTACACTTATGATTGACAAGCAGGAAACACAAACACCAAGCAAAGCCAAGAGGAAGAGTTTGAATTGGCTGTGACCAACCTATGTAGAAATGTGTGTGATTGAGACCAATCCATCAATGTGTAACCCACCCAATGAACGGGGTTCCACTAATTAGCTTGGCCAATCTTTTTAATAGGCACACTATATTAACAACTTGTCGGAAGTACAAGGTGCTACAAAAACATATAGTCCCGCTTGTTTCCAATATGGCGCACTCTTTAGGGTGTGAGCGTGTTCCTGGTGTCGTCCGAGGAGTTCCCCACATAGTGCTCCACTAACTAGTTAAACACAGCACACACGTGCCCACACATGCACACATCTTTGTTCCAGCGAAGAGGATCGCTTGATTGCAGCTCATGCCCCCCCAGCCTAAGCTGATCATACAGAGACCATGAAACCCGTTTGATTAGCATGTCAATTAGTGGAGCTTCAACGGGGTCTCCGAGGGAAGGAGCCCTCGCAGCCTCCGCTCCACGACGTGCAGAGAATGAGATATCGGCGGGAATGTTGTTTGGCAAGATTAATTACTTTAATCTATGGATCTGGACTAGGACGGACGGCAGAGAACAATGAGGATTATAAGGGGGTTCCAACTCTGCATGTGTGCCTGCACACGCACGCAGGCACGCACGCACACACACTCACACACATAAAAACACACCCGCCCACCCACCGACACACTAACACACACACATGAATACATTAGCGGTGGGCTCCTTGTTTCATGTTATGCATGAAAATGAAAGCAGACGATGCACTTGTGTGTGCGCTGAATGATTAATGGGCTTTCACGTGACTATGTTTGCGGTATACTTTCTAGCCACACTCATATTGGAGTTATGATTCGTATATAATCAAGGTTTGTGTCAAGGGTATGCTAATGTTGATTTGTGTGTCAGGGCAAGTCTATTGAGACCAACCAGCTTTCTATGTCTCTCTCTTTATCTCCTGTCAGAGTTACAGTCTGGTTGCTGTTATAACAATGGGTGAATATTCAATGAATCCAAGAACGGAAAAGGAGAATCAGCTCCCAGGTAATCACCCTGTGGCATATATTAGCAAGGTAGGGCATTACAGGTGTCGAGTCTTCACACATCTTTCAAAAAGAAACCGATAGATTGCACTGTTGTAGTATAGTACCAATACTCACAGAAGTCTCAAACTAATGCTTCAACCTGAATTGATCAAGCCAGCGCTTTGGTCATTTATCAATGCTTAGCTAGGACCCAAAGGGGGACTTGAGGTCCAGACCTGGGTTTGTACAACCCCTACTTTACTTTGTGATGATTCCCTATGATGAACAGTAGCCAGTGGTGTAACACAGTGTGGTTTATCATGATAGTAGTCGCAGAGTGGATCCTAAGAGTAACTAGTACTTGCCCCCCCCCCCCCCCAAGTACACAGCCTGCAGAAGAGCCTGCTCTTTGTTATCAGATGTGGAGACATGGCTTTAATTCCCACATTGGGCTTTCTCCATGGTAATGCAATCTCTGTGGTCCAGTGGAGCAGAGTGGCTTCATCAGACGCACGGCTCTCGGTGTAAGCCACACCAAGAACACACTCCTAGGAACCAAATTACATTTTGTAAAGAATGCCATGTGAACTGTAATGTCCATTATAAACTCAGACCACATTATAACCAGTGTCTCAGTGGTGCAGTTGGGAGAGCTGTTGGTTATCGGCTCTGGAGACGCCCGTTGACAGCCTGCCAACTCTTCAGAGTACTCATCAAAAGGCTTTTTGGAATTCAACAATATTTTTGGAACGATGTCACATGAATTGTAATGCCAATTATAACCACAGACATCTAAAGCCAGCATCTGTGTATCAAAGTACTACCTGGGTTTCTTGTCCTTGATTGAATATATTGATATATGGTTGCCTATACGAGCACAGTGTGTGCATGGTGACTGAAGAATCTAAGGTCATGGCTGAACACCTCGACGAGGTGACGGAGTGTTCAGCAGAAAGCCTTAACTCAATAATCAGGATTAGAGTTTGCTGAAAGATCACATTTTGATATTCGTTGCAGGTCAGAGGGTCACACACACGCACACACACAGACACAAGCATGCATGTGCACGCTCACATGTTGCTCCCTAAATTGGAGAAGCATGCACTAATAATGTATTTAAAACAAACTATAATCAGTAGCCAGTAAAATGAACCATTGATCCAATGATGAGAATAAGTACACTACACACATGCACACACACACACACACACACACACACACACACACACACACACACACACACACACACACACACACACACACACACTACACACATGCACACACACACACACACACACACACACACAGACACACACACACACAGACACACACACACACACACAGACACACACACACACACACATGTATGTATCTATTTGAACAACCTTGATAACACTGAGCTTTGAAAGGAGCACAGAAGGTTACACAGTCAGTTTTAATCTCGAGAACAATTGTTCTTTCATTAAAACACCAGCACCACATCGAGCCTTAGCCTCCGGCCTGCTCGCCGTGGTTCCATTTTCAACATCCGATGGATGAGTCACATAAGAATAGGAAGGAACATGGAAGACGAAGTGGAACCCACTCATCATCAATAGCACATTCATAGACATGCATTACTCTTTGCAACGTGGAATTATTAGACACACCCTGTCAAACAAAGTTGAGCCATGCCATCGTCAGTACTAGTATCATTTCCATATAGAACATTTACTTCAAAGTAGTGGCGCATTTTCTCTCTCTCTTTTTCAAACTGAAAATGTACAAATGTATTGAAAACACGAGTTGGTGCCGTCAGGAAGACGGTGTTGTAGAGCACCACGAGTCCCCACTGACAGGGAGACACACCCAGGGACAGCCACAAGCCACATGGTAATGTTGGACCTCCTCCAGAGAGAGAGCAAAACACGTTTTTTGATGATGAGTGAGTCATTGAAACGATAAAAAAGTATAGAACAACACTCTCCAAAGCACTCCCCATTGTTTCCCACAAGGCTTCGGGCAGTGATTGGCTCTTCACACGCGGCCTCAGAGCGCCCAGAGCCCCCACCCCTCAGAGCGTCACCTTGGTGAGGCTGCGACTCCGCCCGGCCTCGGCCTCGGCCTCTCGGTCCCTCCGGCTGGACGCCACGTGGCTCTGGAGGCTGACGAGGAGCAGGACGGAGAGGGGTAGCCGCTGAACCGTTTCCCCCCGCTGTCAAAACAGAGCCAGGTGTTCTAGCTCACGTGCCCCCCCGTCCCCCATACACAGACCAGCCGCTCCCCATATCCTGCTTGGCAAAAAAAAAGTATATATTATATATAAACATCAACTCCCAGTTAAACACACACACGCACACACGTGTGCTGGTGCAGGGCCCGGCCCATAACAGGTCCATTCACGGGGTGCCCCCCCCCTACCCCCTCCCCGCTTCCTCATATCCCCACGGAAAAGAGAGGAAGAAAAGGACTCTCCTCCTCCTCCTCCTCCTCCTCCTCCTCCTCCTCCTCCTCCTCCTCCTCCTCCTCCTCCTCCTCCTCCTCCTCCTCCTCCTCCTCCTCCTCCTCCTCCTCCTCTCTCCTCCTCCTCCTCCTCCTCCTCCTCCTCCTCCTCCTCTCTCCTCCTCCTCCTCCTCCTCCTCCTCCTCCTCCTCCTCTCTCCAGCGTTCCTCAGTGTTGACTTTGGTTATTATTGTTTTCTCGTCGGTTCAGTTCTTCCATGGGCCCGGGGCCCGGGCAGGGAGTGGAGGAGCAGCCGGCCTACCTGTGGCTCCTCTCCACCAGCCTCCTCTCCTACCGCTGCCTCGTCCATGGCATGGCTCACTGAGGCCTTTGTGAACGTGTGAACCCCCAGGATCTCAGAGAGGGAACCTCTTTAAATAAACCCCGGGCTGCTCTGTGAACCCCCCAGGCGGAGAATGAAGGCCTAACGATATTGGAAGGAGGAGGAAATATCATATATGTATGTGTCATATATGATATTCAGATATGATATTTATATGGTTTTGTCATGGACTCAAGCAGGTTCACTTTGGAAAGAATTTGAGTGAATTCAAAGTAAAATGATTTAGTTTCACATTATATTTGCTCTCCTCTCAATGGTTGTGAGTACATTCATGTTGGAGTTACCCTAGCCTTCGGTTGTGATAGTTTCCGTTAGCGTTGCTGTTTCTGGAGATGTCCTCAGCATGTGACTCTAGCTCCACTCGCAGCCGTGCCTCACACTGCCCCTTTCTCAAAGTGCTCGTCCCAAGGTTGCCCGCTATCGTCGAATCCCAGACTGATAGCAACATGAACTGAGCACCGTACGTGAGAAGGAACCTCCTAATGTGTCTGAGGGATTATCTTTGTGTTTGTGCGTGTGTTTGAGTGTGTGTGTGTGTGTGGGGATGTATGTGTGTGTATCGTTTTGTGTGTATGTGCATGTGTGTGTGTGTGTGTGTGTGTGTGTGTGTGTGTGTGTGTGTGTGTGTGTGCGTGTGTGTGTGTGTGCGTGTGTGTGTGTGTGCGTGTGTGTGTGTGTGTGTGTGTGTGTGTGTGTGTCCTATGTGGGCGGACTTCGCAAGGTCTTGGCAGTGGCCACTCAGACGGACAGCCTTCAGACAGAGGACCTGAAGGAGGCCTAGAGAGATGGGTATCACCAGCCGACCAACCCAAGGCCAGAACACCGTGTGATCCGTGGGAGCCAAGTCATGTGACCTCACACATGGCTTATCGCGCAAATGACCGGTGACTCAGTGTGTGAGTCAACGTCACCTGGTCGTCCCAGAGCAGGTGCTGTGAGGCGGGGACACAGATGGTTGATTGTTGACCATCAATAACAATTGAATACAAAGCAGCTTTCAGAAGCCGGTCAAGGAAAAATCGTAAAATAAGGTAAATGCAATCATTTTAGATTGCATGATTTGTTGCCTTGAGCTTTTATTTCTGACCATTTTGCAACACGTTGTAACTGCCTCTCAGAGCCTCTCGGAGCCTCTCGGAGCCTCTCAGAGCCTCTCAGAGCCTCTCAGAGCCTCTCAGAGCCTCTCAGAGCCTCTCAGAGCCTCTCAGAGCCTCTCAGAGCCTCTCAGAGCCTCTCAGAGCCTCTCAGAGCCTCACAGAGCCTCTCAGAGCCTCTCAGAGCCTCTCAGAGCCTCTCAGAGCCTCTCAGAGCCTCTCCTGCTAGGCAGCCATGGTTTGTTCAATTTTACATCAATATTCAAAGACACAGAATTACACTTTTCCAACCGGTCATTACACCAAATCAAAAAACATATTCCTGTCTGCACACTGAAACCCATAAATTCATAAGAAAGTAGTGTTAAATAATAAAATAATAATAAAACTGCCAAATTTGAATGCTAGATAATTCTGTCAGTGTAAAAACACTGTCAAACTCTTCAAGAGTAATATATCATCTAAAATATTCATCATTAAGGAATTCCTGATCTTCTGTTTAGTTTGGCAGAAGATGTCTGGATTAATGTACTCTCTCTCGCTGCCAATCATGTCCTCATG
>OLKM01001223.1:0-2500 GCA_900291075.1 Melanogrammus aeglefinus | reverse complement strand
TTTAAGAAATACGATAAAATGTCTTCATGTTGAAAACACAGATGGAAAAAGGCAGGTTTGAGCCACAACAGAAAGTAATAATGTTTTCAGTTTGATATACAACAGATTGCTTCAATGGACCAACCAGCCTTTCTCCTCTCCCAACACAACCCATGGACAGGGAAACGCATTGCTTAACATTCAATGGCCAAATTAAATGGAAAGAAACAACGCCGTTAGGGCAAACTGTTTCAGTTTATAATCTCCACCACCGAATCCATCTCAGAAACACACCTTTTAAAGTGTGCTAAAGGTATCTCATCAGCTGGGGCTCTCAGGGGTCCACTGGACTCAGCTGGCAGCATCTTCAGTCATTGGATAATTGTGGGACTATGCTCTCCAATGTGTGTATGTGCTTGCATACATGCTTGTTTGTACCTGCCCAGCAGACCCCACTGCAGGTCAGCTGAAGACAACAACACACCCTCTACTGTGGCTCTGTCACCGCCCCGGCAGAGAACCCAATCACAGTTCGAAGGACAATAAATAGAGCAGAATCGTGCCATCCGAACACACAAAGGCCATTCAGCACAAGAACAAGATGCAATGATTGGATTTAAATTGGTTGATATTTGCACAAAGGCCCCCCAACACTGGGGGGGACTTCTCTGTAGCCCTAACACTCTGCTGAGAGTGAAGTCAACGAGGTATCCAAATAGAAAAGATGTTTACCGCTATTTCAATTGCAGTATTGCAAAATACTATAAGATATATATATATATTTTGCAATATGACATCACTATATTATGCATACAAAACAAACAATTCATCCTTGAAACTTTCCCACAATATATCTCCAAGCTAGTCAAAACTAAGACTTAAAACTGAAGTCTATTGTAGAAGTTTACTGGGAGGAAAAGTTGGCATACGTCATAGTCCAAGGTTTGTCCTCTTGTAAGGACAGTAAAAGGTGAAGTTGTAGTTCTAGGTATATTCTTAATCCTCTGAATGTTCAGTTCACTCACCCTAGATGGATGGGAAAGTCCTCAGCCCAAGACAAACTTGCGTCAGAAGAACATTTATGACTTAAATGCTTCTGCAGGTACGTCTGGCAAAGAAATCCTTGTGCAGTTCAGTGATTTAGAGATTTTTATTGGAATTTCCACATAAACAAGACGCACTCTTGTTTATCCTTTTTTCCAAAGTAGAGCACATTATTCATGGCTCAATTCGTTCCTTCTTCCTTCAGTCCCCCTTTGTCTGGTGATATAGATCCGACTATAAGCAGACTAGAGGTTTGGGTTCAGAGGAACTGGGTCAACCCCATCCTACCACCACAGCCACCACAAGGGTCCTTAACTCTGATGTTGCTGTGCGTGCCTTTTTCACTTTCTACAATGGTTTGGTTTGGCACAACTTTTCACCGTTTGACCAAGCCTGATGTACTGACTATCGTAGCTTAATCTGTTGTGTATCAGGTGGATTGTTTAGCTCATACCTCAACACACAGGCAGGAAACAGATCTCAATAAGAGACACATTCCACTTCCTCTTCAGCGATATGTTTGGAATACCTGAAACAGTGTGTGTGTGTGTGTGTGTGTGTGTGTGTGTGTGTGTGTGTGTGTGTGTGTGTGTGTGTGTGTGGTGTGTGTGTGTGTGTGTGTGTGTGTGTGTGTGTGTTTCTGTGTGTGTGGGTCACCACAGGTCTGCTGAGAGGTGGGAAAATGGATAAGTCAGGAGGAACGGCATAAACACATGTAAACACACACACACACACACACACACACACACACACACACACACACACACACACACACACCTTCTGTAAGCATTGGAAGAAGGAGAGCAGTGGAGAGCCAGCTATGAGGGGAGGAGAGGGGGGGTGAGAGAGAGAGAGAGAGAGAGAGAGAGAGAGAGAGAGAGAGAGAGAGAGAGAGAGAGAGAGAGAGAGAGAGAGAGAGAGAGAGAGAGAGAGAGAGGGAGGAGGGGGGAGCGAGAGAGAGAGAGAGAGAGAGAGAGAGAGAGAGAGAGAGAGAGAGAGAGGGGGAGAGAGGAGAGGAGAGGAGAGAGAGGAGAGAGAGAGAGAGAGAGAGAGAGAGAGAGAGCAGAGAGGAGAGGGAGAGAGAGAGAGAGACAAGAGAGGGGGAGAGAGAGAGAGAGAGAGAGAGAGAGAGAGAGAGAGAGAGAGAGAGAGAGAGAGAGAGAGAGAGAGAGAGAGAGAGAGAGAGAGAGAACAGACAGACAGACAGACAGACAGACAGACAGAGAGACAGACAGACAGACAGACAGACAGACAGACAGACAGACAGACAGACAGACAGACAGACAGACAGACAGACAGACAGACAGACAGACAGACAGAGAGAGAGAGAGAGAGAGAGAGAGAGAGAGAGAAAGAGAGAGGGTGATGATTAAGTGAGCTGTGTCTGAGATTTGTTCACCCATTTCAGTCTTTTGCCGGTGTGCTAAATGTGTTTATGTGTGAGTACATTAACACCATTAAGTAAGTAACACTTAAC
>OLKM01001222.1:118286-159103 GCA_900291075.1 Melanogrammus aeglefinus | reverse complement strand
GATGCCCTGCTGTGGACATAGTGGCATTGCAGTAAAGTAATCTTTAAAAACGTATCCCCTCTACATCCCCCAAATGTCTTTGCGACCCTGAAACGACGGGCCGTCTCACCGCTCGGCCAACACTTCTTGTACGTCTCACAGACTCCTTCTGCATAAACCTTCTGGCTTCTTCTGTCTCCTTCAGCTTCTCCTGCAGCCCCTGTTGGAAAACACACTCAACCACATGAGGGCCTTTCGAGGGGCCAAACCACATTAAGGCCTCTTGGGCCACGTACACATGAGTAAACTTAGTAGCACCACAGAAGCACTCTTAGACTCCCCTGATGCAAGGGCACAATTGGACTGGGTCAGCGGAGCTCTCAGGATCTGGCTGCTTCGAACCTTGCAGCCAACTCCTGGTGCGTATCTTTGGTGGAGTTCAACACATTCAGTTTATTCTAACAAATATGACTTCATGCATCTTTACACCACAACCACCACCAACCACTTAGGGATGTGAGCAGAAAGCACCTTGATCTCCTACCTGTCACTGGCAGGGCCAGTGGCAGCAGTCTGTGCAGCGCGTGCGACACTCAGCCTGGTGGAGTTCCAGCGCTGTTGCTCTCCTGCCGAGACACAAAGCCCGGTGGCGCACTAAAGAAAACACAGCGAGGGGGGAGGGGGCATGAAGAACGGATCACGCCATGAGACAGCATGCTGTCGGTCACTGGAAGGCAATGTGTGCAGTGGTGATACCTCTCATCAGGAACACCGACGGGCAGCTTTACAGTGGGATCTCGCCCTTGGATCCACGTATGAGAGCTTAAACTGCAGAGTCAGCAAACAACGCTCTCATGCTCAGAGCCAACGGCTTTCCCAGCACGGCAGAATCCCGTTTCATGGTCACCAGGAATGTTAACGTGCCCCCATATTGAAACATAACAAAAATGCAAATCACGGAGACAACAACCCCTTTTACTGTCGCTCTGAGGCTCGTGATGGGAAGATGGAGTGCAACGAGGGCGCCACTGCACGCTGAGGCCGCTATCGCATTAGCGTAGCGAGTGGGGGGAACCCCGGCACGCTTAGGGGAGACCCTGTACGAGCACATGCATCCTTCAGATGGGCAGACGACAACAGGGTGCAACACCCCTTCGACACTGGGGAGTCGTTACTTACTGTACTCTGACGGCGTGGGGCAGCTGGGCCGTTGACAGGTGGTTCGTACACCGGGTTTCCGAGCAAACAGAACACGAGCGCCTCATAGTGGTGACTTCCCTTAAAACATGAAACCTCGAGAACAAACGGTGACTCAGCGAAACACGTCTGATACGAGTCTTTATGAACAAATGCAACGTTGGAAAATATGACAACAGAATCTTTTCTCCATGAGATTCCATGATCCGTGATCTCCGGCGGATTCAACAAGCGGCGACGGAGCGAGATCATAGGTTAGAAGAGAGAGCACATGCTGGATGTGAGTCACGGATGGGAGGGGAGCGGCCGGGTGAATAATGAATACATGTAAGTCCTCAGTGACACGAGTGTAATCATGTCCAGGACACTGCACACTCATTCAAAGCACCAGCCTCTGGGCAAAGGACGTTGGATGTTGAAAGTGTTTAACCTTTGTTGTTTTTCCAAAAAGCACACAGAAGCGGCATCACTGCATAAACAGCGCAAAAATATATTGCCATTTGGAAGACAATTAGAACGTCATGCAGAGGGTAATTAAGTAAAATGAGTATGCAGTGTGTTGTGCATGGATGATTGTAAAACAAAAATCTGGCGTTTCAGTGGGGGAGGCGTGGGGGGTGGGGGTGGGATGGTGGTGCATTAATTTAGATCTAGCGTGAAGCAGACAGGAAGTGGGGGTGGTCGAACCTTGACTGCCTTGCTGAGCATTCCCCTAAGAAGCCTCGTGGAGCTGAACAGACTCCATTACACTCCAGTTTTTCTCCGTAGCTCCTGTCAGGAGTCAGAGAAACACTTCTTTCAGTTCGCGGGCAGGGGTTATAAGCATTCCAACCTCTCACATAGTGAAAGGGTGTTTCTTCACTGTGCTCAATAAGAGCGCTACGGCCGGTCAGGCGACGATGACAGAGCGGACAAAATGGAGCGCCAATACTACAAGCCAATCCATCGAAAAACACTCAAAATGAACCTAATCCTTGACCACTAA
Source organism: Melanogrammus aeglefinus (assembly GCA_900291075.1). NCBI lineage: Eukaryota > Metazoa > Chordata > Actinopteri > Gadiformes > Gadidae > Melanogrammus > Melanogrammus aeglefinus. The sequence goes on along the minus strand of OLKM01001222.1, from coordinate 156,942 downwards.
TATTAACGACGTCCTGCATTTAGGAAGTGAATAAGTACTAACCAAAACCACATGGCGTTTCACAAAATGTCAAAAAAAAAATATCTAAAGAAAGACTGGTGGTAAGTTGTATAATGTTAATGGTGCACACCCACAAGCACAGACATGCTCGAGAGAGGGCAGCCATTGCCGACAGCAAGCACAGTGCAGCAGCTGAAACTCGTTCCGATGGTGTGCTGATAGCGTGCTGGACATTGTTGCAACACAACCAAAAACTCAACCGTTCTCTCCACTTCGGATCCAAACTACCAGCGTAGGACCTAGAAAGAGGGCAGAGGAGAGGACCTGATAACAGTGATGCGAGGCGTGGTTCGGGGCATGCTCTCCAGGCTCTTGTGTGTATCTGTAGGACCACGTTTACAGGGCAACACCGGAGAGACGTAGGGGAAGCTACCTCTCAGTAGGTAGTTAGAGCCAGCACGGAGTAAGTCAGGCCAGGCGTGGGGGTGTGTTATGAAAACTACGTTGATTCTTCTGCCTGAGATAGCCCACGGAGTGCTCTCGAAGCCCAGAAGCTCGACCTGCAGGTCAGACACACTTCCTGTCTCAGACAAACCCGTGGAGACACATGATGAGCACACAGAGCGTTGTGCGCTTCATCATACACATGGCACAACTTGTATGAGGGTGAAGATCTAAATAGTTCAGAAAAGTAGTCTATGATACACTCACGCTGCAAGGATTCACGGCTATGGCTCCACACTTGGACGTGACGGATCAACACACAATGCATAACAAATAATAAACACAAAAACGAGGCAGAATAAAATGATAATCAATATAAAGTGCATGTAGCTCACGAGACCGCTCAACTAGGGGGGGGCCGGGGCCGAGGGCCTCGCTTCACCTCTCACAGCTGCTCACACTGCTGGCCTCAACTCCCGTCCGGGCCTCAGCTCACCACTGCAGAGCGTGGAGCTCTCGTCCTTCGAGCACAGCCTGAGGGGATCAAAGGTCAGAGGTCAGTTGCTCTGACAAGCGCTGACCGATGCGTATTTGACAGGGAAGTGTGTATTTACACTTCCGTAGTTGCTTTTATGCCAAAAAGCGACTCACAGCGTTTCATACACACATCCACACACAGACGAGAGTCAACATTGCAGTCGAACAGGCTGGACTAAGCAGTTAGGGATGAGGCTGTCTTGCTGAGCACACCTCGACACTCAGGAAAACTAGAGGAGCCTGGGCGTCGAACTAGACCACCACCCCCCCCTCCAGTGTAGTGGTGTCCTTACTTAGAGCCTGTGAGGTCACGCGTCGCACTCTCTGCTCCCCCTCTCTTCAGCTGCACGCTCCGCCTGCAGGCAGACGATCTCCTGCTCGACACTGAGGACACACACACAACACACACACACACACACACACACACACACACACACACACACACACACACACACAACCACACACACCACACACAACACAAACACCACCTAGCTCAGACGTGGTTGATGTGGAGCATTTACAGCAGACACGGTATTGATTGAAAAGGTAAGGGTGGAGGTTCTAGACAGCTCACCGCGACGTCTGCCCGTGGCCGAGCCGCAGCCAGCGCCGCCTGTAGACTTTCGTCCAAGAAGAGGAGCTCTCGCCTTCTGCTGAAGCTACGCAGCAGAGCAGGGATACAACTCAAATACAGAGTGGTAACAAATGACGAGGAACCATAGGTAAAACCAGACTAAATTAGGGCTCCTTTAAAATTTCAAAGCTCAATGGAGTCTCTCAGACCTGAAGCAGAGCGCTCAAAGCATGCTACAGAGGACCATCTACAGAGAAAGAGTTCTAAAGCGGACTCCCCATATGCTCAGGTGAAACTCCAGGGACAGCAGAGCTGCAGAGCATCTGATGAAAACCTGCTATTAGTATGCAATCTACAAAACCCATCCTATTCATTGACATTCAGGGCGTTACAGACATTTCTAAATTTTAAGGTGACTTACAACAATTAATGTCACATGTTGTCAGAAGAAAAATAACTTCTGTTTATAACCGTCGATACAGTCTGGATGCAGTAAGTACAGTGATTTAAACTAAGTAAGAGAATCGTATTAATCGATTCCTAAAACTGATGGGTAACCACTGCAATAAATCTTAAAAAAGTATTAGTTATGTGTGTCTCTCTGTTACTGGTTAGATACACCTACTGGATATTCAGTTCCTCACGTGTCTCCGATGTAATCTGAAGTAGAAAAAAAAAAAAGGACGATGGTGACTGTAAGTAACGCATTGGAAGATAGAAATTGTGTGCGTGTGCTTGTGATGTTCCACGCCTTTGAAATCACTGTCAGAGCTGCTGCCAGCAGGCCTCCACGTCCCTCTAACAGGCCCTGGTTCTTCCTCCTCACGGCCTGCAGCGAGACAACGCAGTGGCTTAGGACATTATCAACAGGAAGATTCACCAAACACGCCACTCTGGGGACAGCGCCACACTGATGTTAGTGGAGCGAGGAGTTGTACAGTCCTCTATCTGCTGCTGCTGTGGTTTGTGATTCACGGCTGCCCTGGATGGCCGTGCTCTAATCCTGCCTATTCTGAGGCTTTACATGTCGAGGACAGCCGGCTCAGTGCGATTCAACACACACACAACACACACACACCTGGAGCTCCTCCTCCTTGTGGCCATCTCGATGAGCCGGTCTTCCAGCAGGTCCACCTCTTGATGTTTCCTCTTCCCGGTTCCTGAATGCTAGGACACAACGGAGACTCCGGATGAGGACAAATCTAATACACTGTTTAGAGTGGGTTTCAACATTATGCATGAGCATGACTAGAGAGACTTTTCCTGGCATATTCGCCAGTTATAACTGCCATCCACCTTCAAATAGACGCAGATAAAACATAATCAATAAATAATACATAATAAATTCTCACAACCTCGGGATCTGATCTGCGTCCAGTGCGTGAGCCGAGAGTCATCTCGAATGGGGGGGGCGGGAGGAAGTCACAAGATGCGAGTGTCACATAGACGCACCATTTTTACATATTTACAAATAAACATGGTGGTGGGTTACTGACCTGTTCAGAAATCTGAGCTGCAGTTCTGAAGCTCTGCTTTCAGGGACATGCTCTCATTGTGCATGGCCTGGGGGGGGGGGGCGGGAGAAATGTCTGTTACACCGCATGAGGAGGAAGATAAAGGATAAGACCGGAATGTTCTCATCCAACATCGATATACACACGGCTGTCAATCACAACGTTGGCTAGCATCGATAATGTGATAATGTGTTGAAAAAAGGAGAATTAGAAAGTGCCAGTTATAGGAGGTATACAAACGCTAACAAGCATCAGGAGAAGATATAAACTATAACTGATTCATTTAGCACTACTATAACACAACTTTTAAATGTCTTCAGTAAAAAAGTATTGGGCGGCATCCAAACCAGTGCTCAATAACACCCTGTGGCCCCCCCCTGAACACCACTCTTAAACTTATTGTATGTTGTAACTTTCTAGTACATCATGCTAAACCTATCTGTATGTACGTACTTGCACATAAAAGTAGCATTGGCTGCATATCTTTCCTAAGCCATCTGTGGTATACGGAAAAATGGTTAACCTACGATGTTAGTGTTAGCCCTGGTTCTACTGAACATCCTTACTGTTCCGACCACTATATGGTTGTTTCTCTTTCTCCTGACCAAATGTAACTTATTGTAAAGTCGCAAGTGGATTAAGCACTGCTAAGGCCACAATGTAAAATGAAATGTGCCGTTACCTCTGTATGGGCTCTCTTGCGGCCCCCACGCTTTCCGCTCTGCGTTCAGAGAGTCTTCTAGCTCTTTCTCTTGCAGCTCCTTCTCTGCCAACTGGGAATAGAACAACCAATCAGCGAAAAAAGAGCTCACACCGCCAATACGGCGACCAGGCAGACATGCTGCTCACAGTACACAGTAGAAAGACAGCGGCATCAGAGTGCATATTTAAATGAGAAGGGAGTAAGTTCTCTTACAGCTTCGCAACTCCTCAAAGTGGAGATGTGTGTTTGCCTGAGGAGGAGGGAAGGAAACAGAAGAGCATAGCTTATATTACACACGTTAGGGATCGAGTCTCATGAGGCTAGCCAATAGTTCAAACCTAGTAAAGCAGAAGGCTAACATGAAGAGCTGGTATGGTTAAAAGACACCTTAAAGGTTGGGTATGAATTCTCTTTTTGGCCATTTTTGCAAAATTAACTTGAAATCTTCATCAAACCCACTTATAGCCACGGTTAGTTAAGTATGACATGAAAATTAAACAAGTCAATCATCTGGAAACGGGCAGCTTGAAAAACTCCAGCCAATGATTTCCAGACCCACCCAGTGGCTTGACAGTAGGGCTAGTCAATCAAACGGTGTACTGCACTCTCCTCCCTCGCTTCCCGCGCGTGAACCCTTCGTGCACGTATCTCAAAGCTTGTGACCCAAGCGAGCGTTCTGTTTGATATCAGCGGTAGCTACTGGGCATAGCTACACTAAGCTATAATGCTTGCTCTCTCAGCGCATGCTACTGATCGTGCATTGCTGCGGTGTCCATTAGTAAGCTTGGAATGGGTGATTAGAGTCAGCGTTGAAGAGAAGGGGGTAGGACATTTGAGGTTTGTATGTATTTTTCAAAATCGGCTGGCGGTTCCCAAATGATCACCATACCAACATTTAACTAAAGACAGAACGCTTGCTATGTTGTAGCGTGCTGGGTCAAGGTTCACGAGTTAGTAAAGCAGAATGCTATCTATGTTGAGGCAGAGCTTAGGTCAGAGTTCACCGTTAGTAAAGCAGAACGCTAGCTTGTTGTAGCATAACTGGGGGTTCAGAGTTTACAGTTAGTAAAAGATGAGAGACTACTACACAGCAAAGTGGAGTGAAAAGCAGATGTAGTCAAGACATGAGACAGCAGAAGGTCAGGAGATACAAAAAGAGATGGGGAATGAGAGAAGGATAGAGAGGATCGATGGGGATGATTGATGTGATCCTCCAACAATTTAAGTTGTCCAGATGTACAAGTTCATCCGCCTACAACGAGATGGGCCGTTTGTTACACTTCCCATTGGCTGTTTCTAACGTATTCAATGACTTCCACTAAAAATATCTCCTCTCCCCCTCACCGGGGCGCGGGACTCGCATCGATGTCTACGACCCAAGAATCAGCTGACTCCCTGCCGCGCATGGCCCCAAAGCCTCAGTCCACTGAGCCGGCTCATTATTATGAGAGGGTTTGTTCGTCTCGTTAGGTGGGTGGGTAGAGTTGCCCGGTTTGTGTCGTTGATGTTTATTCAAACCTGGAGCGATCTCAAGAACCCCAGCAGTTTTCAGGGGTTCAAAACCCTCTTAACACCAAACATTGGGAGCTATTCTGACAGCTCTTCCGGGCCGAGGGGTAGGATAACTATAATTAGGCTAAATACATATTTTAATTATCAGCTATCCAATGGTTTAATCTATCACCCCCTTTTATTTGAGGAAGTTCTGCCTAAAATTAGATGTCCAAACATATCAGAATATATTTTCAAGCATATATTGTAGCATAATTCATAAGCATTATGTAAATTTACGTGATGTGATTTGCCCCTTCTTTCTTGAACACATTTTTTTTCTGTTGTATGTTGCTTCAGACCGGTGCCTTTTCTGAGCTCAGAGTTTGAAGATACATAATATTAATTAGAAAACGAAGACTGAGGCCAGCAAGTCCGTTTGTTGCATTAATTCTCAATTGCTTATGCCTGTCCTTGGAATAAAACTGCCTCTTCTGTTAGAGATTTTATTGCTTCAAATTTTCTGTTTCCGTATTTGATTTTATGTGGTCACAAAACCTTTTGAGATAAAAATGTAATTAAATTTTTGTATCTAAAGAAGTGAACATCTAAGAAAAATCTATTTTATATTGCATTTTTGAAATGCTACATGACTTGAAATGCCATATTTGAATTTCAAAGAGGTGATTTCAAAAGCTAATAAATTCAGTTTACCTTGTCCTCAAAGATAAATTGCCAAATTCTATGAATTCAAAGTTGTTTATGTTTCCATATCCAAAATTCAAGATCCATTCAAATCCAAAACCTTACGGCATTAATTGACTTTGATTAAACGGAATATCTGTGGCTATTGGAGGAGCATAACATAACGAGAGATAAAGGCTGCGTTCAAATAGTTTGGTCCCCTGCCCCATCGCATCGACCCTCAGAGGACTGAAAGAGCGGGTCAACAACCACAGTCACTCCAAAGGTGTACATCACCCACGATGCATTTGCGGGTTATGCATTTGGTGCAGGAAAATAGAATGAATGGTTAGGCGGCAGTGTCTGGTGGAGTATCTGGTGGCGTACCCCCGAAGAAGTTCCCCTCAAATCCCCGGTTCTCCCGGCCCCCCCTTGCCTCTGCCGGCCCAGAGGCCTCCATCGGGGGAAGTGTTACCTAATAACAAGGGCTGACGAGAAATGAGCGAAGGGAAGTGGAACTGCTAATGAAACAAAGCCCTGGAGACACCAGACAGGAAATGTGAATGTGAGAATTAGAAGATTTCCAGAGGGGTGTGCAGACACGGCGCCTGGCCCATGATATGGGGAGGGGAGGGGAGGCTTGGATATACCGAGGAGGAGGGGAGAGTTACCAGGAAAGGGGCGATACAATCACACTGACGGCATGACCCCCCTGCCCGGGACAGGGGGAGAGATTGAGTCGTTGATTGCTTTTAATCGATGAATGTGGAGTATTTTTCATTTATTGATGTCAGAAATGCGGGCTAGTCCCTTGACCAAAAGTTAGGCATCCACGCTTCCTTTTGAAACCCATGCTGAGGGTCCTGCCGTTTTTTGCATCGGAAAAAATATTGTTAGTATATGGTAGTAGGGATAACATTAACTGTTACATCTATTTAGGACTGTGTGTTTGTGGTGTGTGTGTGTTGTGTGTTGTGTGTGTGTGTGTGTGTGTGGTGTGTGGTTGTGTCTGTGTGTGTGTGTGTGTGTGCGTGCGTGTGTGCGTGTGTGTGTGTGTGTGTGTGTGCGTGCGTGTGTGCGTGCGTGTGTGTGTGTGTGTCATGGAGCGGAAAGAAAGACTCAGTTTCTTCAGTGATGTGAAGTGACTTACAGAGTTGGATATACAGTCTCTCAGGGGAACATTGATTGGCTGTTAGTCAGTGAAAATAGCTTTTTTCATTCATATAACTAGCATGGCTACATTCAGTCCTAATGTGCGTTCGGTCTATTTCTTGAATGTGATTAAGGAGAAGGTCTTGTACATGTATACATGTATATATAATATATATATATAATATATATATATATATATATTATATATATATATATATTATATATAAATATATATTCACAATTGGTAAGAATAAATTTCCTTACCCATGCTAAAGTTGACTTAGGAAATCCACTTTTGGAAATTGATCTAAATGCCTTAAATGTGGAAAATGAGGAAAAATACAACCTTTTAGGTCACCAATTTATTTATAATTATTTACCAATAATGTATTTATTTTTCTATGGGAATTGACCATGGGGTTTCCTATACTTATGCAACCTGTATTTTATTGTAGAACATTTATTTATTGACAATACATTATTCATTCACAAAGAAAATGGGTTGTAGCCTTAAAAGTTTGATGATATATAATTTGTCTATATTTTAAGTGTGTGTGTGATGTGTGTGTGTGTGTGTGTCTGTGTGTGTGTGTGTGTGGTGTGTGTGTGTTGTGTGTGTGTTGTATGTGTGTGGTGTGTGTGTGTGTGTGTGTGTGTGTTGTGTAGTGTGTTGTGTTGTCTGTCTGTCTCTAAAGAAACCTTAAGAGCCTTTGGATACAATTCTTACATGTTTAAGACAACATGTAGGCTTTCACACATGCACCAAAAGTCTCGACATGCTCCAGATAATCCCTGATGGGGCTGTATATTTTGAAGAGAATACCAGCCCCCCCCCACGAGTGTTACCGACCATGCCCGCTGTGTTGAACATCCGGAGGATGGATGTGTTGGTGTACGGTGGTTGAGTGGTGTGTTGGTGAAGTTCTGTCATGTGACCAAACGGAGCATGGATGCAGCTAATTCATAACTTTCTCTTTGTCGCTTTTGTTGTTCCAACATTTTTAGACTTTGCACTCTGTTCATTTTTTTTTCTTTGCATTCTGCTGTTGATATTGTGGATAAATTTGGTTAAATGTGTGCGATTTTGCTCCATACTGTACTCTACTTTCTGACAAATGTCCTTATTTGAGTGGCTTTGGAGGAAAGCGTCTGCTAAATGTAAATGTAACTCTTTGCATTACGTTGTGCCTCCTACACGCTCTACCCAGGCGTCACCCCTCGCCTAAAAGCACACAGAGTAATCTCTTCCTCACGTCTGTGTATGCGGCGTATCTCCTGCTGTGTGTTGCATGTGTGAAAGGCAACTCAGACCTTAATTCTCCAGAGTTTATTCTGACACTTCATGTGTGTGAAAGGCCTAAGAGACAACATATATGCTACCGATGTCCAGGGTCACAGAGAACGTTCCTTAAAGAAGGAAAAAAGAGAAAGAGAGAAAAAGATCTATTAGAATAAATTGATGGAAATTGATGGACTTAGGATGAATGAACTCTATTAACATCTATTTCTTAGCTGTGGCTTTCACAGGTAAGCTCTTTTTATATGCTGGCTTCTGTGGTGAGTTCCGGTCTGCACGCCGAGGTTAAGCGCCTACCTTGGCTTTGTCTGAAGTCAAACGCGGGTTGCAGAGCAGCTTTCACAGAGGCTTATTTCGATGTGTTCCAAAGTGCCACAAGAGGACTCCTGCCAACAAAACTTGCACAACTGCCCAGTATTAATGTGTTTTTTTATTCAATGTATGAAGAGATGATGAGAGAGGTGAGAAAGAAGGTTGGCTGCTTTTCTCTGCTTCATGCCCTCATGTCAAAGGGCAATAGGTGTCTTGGCGTCGCAGCGCTTCAGCAGTAATGATTGAGGGTGCGCCAATGTGATATAATAGGGTGATCTCTATTCCTCATGATCCCATGTGGTTATTGGAGCGGGAAACCAGCTTAGGAAGCACGACGTTTGCCTCAGTCTCAGACCTTGGTCATGTTGTGTGAGAACACCACTATCGATGCTAATTTGGTGATGTATCGTTGTACGTGGGTTGTAAACGGTGTAAGAATAAAGCCATTCCTTTTTAATAAGTTGTGACTTGTATGTCAACACATTTTCTTCCCAACACCATTCACGATGTTGCAATAGCACTAGCCACAAACTATAATGTGAGCGCTAAAAAAACCCAAAAAACTTGTCAATTGTTTTTTAGCCGGAGACATTTGTACCATGGCAAGTAAATAAAAAAAGAGAGGATTATAGTTTACATACATGATATATCCGAGCTGTTATTCCTGATACTTCCATCACATTTTTATTGCATTACAAAAAATAAATAATCGAGGTACATGTGGGATTTGCCAGGACCAGCGTCTTGATGCTATCGGCCCAATTTGTCCCCGTTTCCTGAAGCGCTGATCATCACCAGGCTAATCGCGTTTATAATACGAACATCGTCAGCATGCGAGACCAACAGCCACCAGGCCAGCTAATTGAGCGGGCTAATCAATAGGCACGGGAGATAAAAGGTCTGGGATCCAGCAGTTTGGGGAAGGAGGCCTGAAAGCTACAAAGATGAAACGCTGGTCGCAGAATATTGCCTTTGACAGCGAAGAAAACATGGGTGGTGAAAGCTAATTTTTTGTGCAGGGAAATTCTCCTTAGCTAATCCCATTTCATGCTTGCTTGTTTCATCCACTTGAATATTCTGATACTTGGTGCTGTGTGTTGTGTGCTGTGTGTGTGTGTGTGTGTGTGTGGGTGTGTGTGTGTGTGTGTGTGTGTTGTGTGTGTGTGTGTGTGTGTGTGTGTGTGTGTGTGTGTGTGTGTGTGTGCAATGCAGAGAGCCGCAAAAATAAAGAAAAAAAATGTTTAAATGAGAGCTGGCGATTGGCCACAGCTGCAAGTCGACTAGTTCCCAGCCTACCAGAGCGTGAATCGGACACAGTCTGTTCCGTCTTAACCCCTCTCTTTCTGCAGAGAGACAGCGGATGAGTTTTAAGCCTCTCTCTTTCACTCCGGCTCCCTCAGCGCCTTTAGCTCTGGCTCATACCGCTAAAGCCACAGTCGAAGTCTCCCACACCGTCTCTGTGTTAGCGCAGCGACAGAGCTAGCAGGAGTTGCCTCCGCGCAGGCAATCAGACTGACCTGCGAGTACCATTACCGCCTGCCCTGGCAGACCCCCCAGCCCTCTCCTCGGGTAGTGGATGTCACCGTGATGACCACTGCCGGCATGCAGGCAGCGGGGGCATGGGAAGCTTCGCCGATGGAGGTCTCCCAGGGCTTTCCTGCATGCTGATGGAGCCTCTGCCTGTTAATGGCTGGAGCGGTCGGGCCAGACCACACACGGGCAGGAAGGCCGACCAAACTTTACAAAGACTTATCGGTGTGTTTGTTTGCAGGGGGAAAACAAGGTGCAGTCCCAGTGCCCATGCATGCATGGGCACATTCCCAGATACATAGAGGACCTTCCTCTGAGACCGTCCTCCATAGACAACCTTCGTTCCACATATTTTTATTGGCAAAACTAAACTTTGTGGGAGGAATAAACAGTACGGGGATACTCATATTTGTCTGTGTATATATATTTCAGCCAAAAACATTCATGTTGATGCACAGCACACATGTGAATTCTTAATCTTTAATCACAATATAAGTAATGCCCTTGCACTATTATTTCGCACACTTATCTTTCTTTCTCATACGCTCACATGTACGCACGTGCACACGCACACAAACACACACACACACACAATCAACACACATACACCGCAGGTTACATTGGATACGTGTGTAGTCGAGTATTATGCATTGCTTTTTCTTTTTTGTGCATGCTTTCTCAAATCAATATTTTAATTGTATTAATGGTTTTAGGGAATTAGAGCATCTTTTCCCCCCGTCCCCTGTCTGTGTTGTATGCGGTGTGCTTGTGGAGGATAAGCCTAATCTGTAATAATTAGATGGACATACCATATCCCCAGGAACTCACTGAAGGTCAGGGCTACCTGATGCATTAGAATAAAGTTTGGAAAGTGAGTCGGTTCGTAATCGACAAAAGTGGAAAACAAAAACCACAATTCCACCTACATTACCGGGGGGCAGATTCAAGGAACTAAATTAAAGGCAGTATATCCTTAAGGCCTTGCCCTAAAGACATGCACAAACTCAGTCAAAAGATTGTAGATGTTCAATTCAATCCAATCGTTTTTGTGTAGCCCTTAATCACCGGTGCAGTGTTAAAGGGCCTGACCCTAGCCCCCAAGAGGGCAAGATAAAAATCCCTTGAGAAGCAAGGCAGGAATCTTGAGAAGGAACGCAGAGTGAGGGGTCTCTTATTCCAGGTATGGTCACAAGTGCATTGGGTGCCATAATTTACATGCATAAATACATAAATACATGCAAAACATCATATAAAGAGACAAAACATTGGTTGACTCCTCTCTTTCGCTGACATGAAAATCACACGCACGCACGCACACACACACACACACACACACACACACACACACACACACACACACACACACACACACACACACACACACACACACACACACACACACACACACACACACACTCATGCACATGCACACGCATGCACACGCACACACGCACACACACACACACACACACACACACACACACACACACACACACACACACACACCACACACACACACACACACACACACACACACACACACACACACACACACACACACACACACACACACACACACACACACACCTAGTCTACTCATTATGCAAAAACCAATAGAATGGTTTGGAGAATGGTTGGCCATGCAATGGTTAAAGTAACTATATGTCAGCCAGTGGCTGGCAAGCTATCTCCCTTGTGGCTGGCCTTAGAGATCATTAGGACAGTTTGGTAAGGCTTGGACAAAAAAACACTTAGCTTCCTCATCCTCGCTGTATGTTCAGCGGCAGATTAATTTATGCGCGACAACTTTAACCAGTGCTATGAACAGTTGGCCATTTTAAGAGAAGAAACTTTGATCGTATTTTTTGTTATTATTGGTATGGGTTCACTGAATGGCTTTTAAAGTGGCTAAAAGACTGATGTTGGAGTCAATGGAAATAGCTGATTTGAATCCCCACCCAGATAAAAAAATATTTTAAGGTCCCATAGATATGCTTCCCTGAATTTAAAGTCCCGTCAATATAAATAACAAGAGTATTCTGAAATCATTGTGTATTTGTTGAACGTTGAACATTGTGTTTACAGGCATTTCCGTATCGTATTGTTTCTAGGTCTTTCATAGGAGTGGGATTAGGGAGAAAGCTCTGTAGCAGCATTACATTTGACATTGTTCCGACCAACTGGAAGGACTGGCAGTGGGAGGGAGCAAGGCCAGATAATCTACCAATCTGTGTTGGAGGGGAAGTACTGTGTGATGATCTCCATCTCACACTCTGCTCATCCAGACATGACGCAGCATATGGCCATCTTGTCCATTTTGGAACAACACAATATGGACTCTGATGTCTTTGTGGATATCCTGTGTGTGTGTGCGTGTGTGCGTGTGTGCGTGTGTGTGTGTGTGTGTGTGTGTGTGTGTGTGTGTGTGTGTGTGTGTGTGTGTGTGTGTGTGTGTGTGTGTGTGTGTGTGTGTGTGTGTGTGTGGTTGTGTGAGCCAAGCATGCCGGATCAGGGGAGAACAGAGTTTGATTCAAAAAAGCTCAACACACAATCTCAACACACAAACACATACACACACACACACACACACACACACATCTCAACACACAAACACACACACACACACACACACACACACACACACACACACACACACACACACACACACACACACACACACACACATACACATGCACAAGCAAAATAACACATTTTTGGCCCGTGTGTGTGTGTGTGTAGGTGTGTGTGTGTGTGTGTGTGTGTGTGTGTGTGTGTGTGTGTGTGTGTGTGTGTGTGTGTGTGTGTGTGTGTGTGTGTGTGTGTGTGTGTGTGTGTGTGTGTGTGTGTGTGTGTGAGTGAGTGTGGAAACCTACCGTTTACAGGCTATTCAAATTCCAAATGGACAAATTCCAAATAAAATGAACATTTCATAGTCTTCATAGAATATCCATGCAATGTACAGATTCAGCACAAATCAAAAAATGTTTTTTTGCAATTTTGTTTGCACAAGTGACTAGCTGACTGAATAGTTGGATGGCTGTTTTAGCCCTATAGGACTCAACATCCATGGCCGATTCAGTGGATGCAATGAAATACGTTGCACAGTAAAAAATGTAATCTTGCAGAACCTTTAGCAGACAGCAGTATGTATAGGTCTACATTAAATGTGCGATAGCCAATCAAATTCTCATGAAAATAGCCTTATTTTTCTATCTATCTGCATTGGAGAAAGCACCAGAAACCTTAAGCGGAGCGAAGACACAAAATAAAACTCTCCATCCTTTTCGGCCCATATCCGAAGCGTTTCCGCAAATGTCAAGAGAAATCAGGGAGACCCTGTGAGTTCTAGGGCATGTCTCTTGGCACAGGTTCAATGAAATGTTAGTCTCTCTCCATGTGCTCACAATCATTGGCCCTAAATAGAATTCCTCAATCTTTCTTCAGAAGAATTTCCAACCGGTTATCAGTTCCAGATTCACGGTCTGATGAATTCATTGAAAGCACGAGGAGACACTTTGCAGCCCCGCGCCCGAGAGTGAGAGGCGCTTCCCTTGAACACAGGCCGTGTAAACGGGCCGGGGGAAACAAAACACTGAAACTGCGTCACAGACACTCTAGTTCTCTGAAGCAACCGACCCGAGCCTTCATGGGGAACACAGGTCTACTGGAGCAGAACGTGGGCCAGGGACATAAGAAGCGCATATCGAGATATGGGAATGGCTATTGTTCCGTAACCTGGGCTCTGAACTTGAACTTGATACAGACGAATTCTGCTAGGGCCAAAACGCCTAGACAGGACAGACATCTTGAACCGATGACATTCATCGTGAGCAATAATGGCATCAAGGCAAAATAATATAATGCTCTCTATAGGGGAGACAAGCTGAATAGATGGAGAGGTGTGTTTGTGCGCGTATGTGTGTGTGTGTGTGTTTGAGCAAGCGAGTGTGCGAGTGTGTGAGCATGTATGTGTGTCGCACACCTCCAGCCTATTACGGGGTCTCCATCACATGTTATTCCCACCTACTTGTTTTTTTTTTATTGGTTGGAGGAAACCTGAGCGCATGGAAGACAGCCACGCAAACACAGCCCTGCTGAGCTGCTGCCCACGGAAGCACGGCTGCACCACCTCCAGCTCAGGAACCCTTCGGGCCGGCTCTTTAAGCACAGCTAGAGCCAATAACACAATTAGAACGTATCACATGTTGAGCTTCATTTATATGTTGTTTGTGTCCCCCTAAATTGCTCTAAATATATCTATAATATTTAAGCTTCTGCAGTATATGAGGAAAGCTCACGGTGCACCTGTCTGTTTAACGTTGTGGTGTTTCTTAGGGTGCCGCTATGAGCAAATATGCAGTGCAGATGCATCAGTAAATGAAGCTTTAACTTACATTATCACTAACCCTTATCATTTATTTAGAAAGGAATACCTTAGTTAACATGAACCCCATTACCAAAATGATCACTATTAGTAAATGATGATCAGTTAACTTTTAATAAGCTGCTAGTTATTGATTAATTACTGTATTAACTAATATAAATGAACGGCTGATTCTACCCTTATTGTAAAGTGTAACATAAAATCAAACATAACATTGTACATTCCCCAAAATTCTTTTTTTTTTTTCTATCAGGACGTTTGTGTCAATCACCCAAGACAGCTCTCTTCCTGCCTCTAACAGAGATGCAACTCCAACCTGAGATCGATGTTACTACCAATAGATGTTTTCGGACGGATTTATGTCGGAAGCAACAGCAAACACACGGGGGTCCTAAGGAACTGACACTCCCTCATGGGGTGGGGTGTGGTGGGGGGGGGGGCGGGCAGCGGCACCACACTGGTGAACCCGTTTACACTTCCTCCTCGCCCGACGTTTAACACCACGACCCTCCGGCTCCGTGTTCGGGCCTGTTCGTCTCCGCTGTTTGCGCATGTTTCTTCGGGTTTTTTTTTCCACTCAGAAGTCTCCCGCTGTGGCTGCTGCGTTGTCGGGCGGCGTCGGTGGTGTAGCCGCCGGCGTGTTCCCTCTCCCCACCCCCGGTAGGACGGCTGCTGCGCGAGCATCCGTGCCGACTTTGATGTCCTCGTGTCATTTGAACCCACGGGAGGTTGATCTGCTTTCTGCTCGCTCGCTTATGCACGGCTCGATTTATCAAAAACACGGAGGAGATGGGGAACGCTGCCAGAGTCGTGCCCGTTGTATATTTAAACCAGAAAGGCTTAACATGCTTGGCAGCCCCTACATTGATAGGGCCCAGTGCCACGTTGATCCTTACCCCACAACACTCAGCACCTGACTCTTCTGCGCGCATGCCTCAAAACGGGGCATTACCTGTTTCTTGTTTATTTTACATCAGCATTATTATCATCATTATTTTATTCAATATTTTCTTTCATCACATTAAATTATGCGGAGTACATATCGCAAAAAAAACAACTCCTTGCGCGTTGGATTTTTACAGCACAATGCCCCGATGCACACCTTGTCATTCTGAAGTGAATATAAATCTGGGACTGTGTTTGGGACTCGTCTTTTGATCTAATTAGATCGTTAACGTGGGCCAGTGGGTGCTTGTGAGACGACAACTGATAAAGGGGCAACAACAATAAAGTTGGCCCGACTCCAGTGAGTTAGCTAATGGAGTGAATGTGTGCATGTGAGCAATAACGTTTCTTTCATCTTACTTTGGAGATGTGTGTTATCAGGCATGCAGTTTACCATGTGTGAGATGTGTCAAATTAGTTGAAGTTTGATATTTCCATGTGTTTATTTTGTGTGTGTCTCTTTTGTTTGTTACCTATCTCCTATACTCAGTGTGTACTTCAGTGTGTTATTGTTATTTTTGTGATTGGGATCTATGCTACAGTGTTTTAATTAGCTTTGTATTGAATCTGCATTTGTATAACCGTTCAAATGATTGAGGCTGGCTATATTCCAACACATTCCTCAAAGCATGGAGGTGTTTCGGAAAGGCTTGTTCCTTAAGGCGTTTAAACGTGGAGAGCAAAGATATGGCCTCAAGTTTACAAAAGGTAGCGTTTGTACGCATTTAGGAACTTCAATGGCTTGTGTGCAAAGCAACAGAGACGGAACTGGCATTGAATATAAAATGATCCAAAAGTGTATTCATTGAAGATTTTCCTACGAAAGGACGACCAGCTGCCATTTTATCTCTACAACCTGTCCTTACTTGCACACAAAAGTTGTAACTGAACTTTCTGAAAAGATTCAGTGTGTCTACCCTGTCTAGACTACAGCAAATGCCCCCAAAACAACATTCAGCATCATGGTGTGTAAGCTTTGATCAACAAAATGGAAAAAAAAATGGAAGTTCCTGTGCATTCAAACTTAAACCGCTAGTTCTGCCTGTGTGTCTAATGGTGGAGTTTACTTTAGATTGTCTTAACAGTAAAATAAATCCCCCCTTATGTGTTTTTACACACCTCGCACTACATGAAGACCTCAGATATACAGTATATAGTGAACACACACAATAATATATAATAAATGAAGATGAGAAGATGAGAAGATGAGAGACACAATAATACACACAGACACAATGTTGGTTTATTGCTATAATCAGTTCATTGTTTCACTGATGAAAACCCAAGGGATTTCTCTCGCAAAGCAGGATGACAAAGCAGAATGCATCAAACATAGTTTGTGTGTGTGTGTGTGTGTGTGTGTGTGTGTGTGTGTGTGTGTGTGTGTGTGTGTGTGTGTGTGTGTGTGTGTGTGTGTGTGTGTGTGTGTGTGTGTGTGTGTGTGTGTGTGTGTGTGTGTGTGTGTGTGTGTGTGTGTGTGTGTGTGTGTGTGTGTGTGTGCGTGCGTGCGTGCGCACCTTAATGGAAAAATAAAGTATGTTTTAAATAAAAGCATTTGCATTGTCTGTTTGTGCATATTTTAAACAGAACAAACCACTTCACTTTTGTGCGGGAGGATTTTATTTGTATTTTCTGTAGACTCAATGAGGGAGAGAGGAGGAATAGAGAGAGGAGAGCGACCCCTGAGACAAGAAGTGGGTGAACTGCACTAAGGGGTGTGGAAGGGAGAGGAAGAGACAGGATCCATTGTTGTAATGTGCAGATACATGCAGCACTTACAGAAGAGTGCCTGATTGCTGCAAATAAAATAAAAACATTTATTAATGCCAAGTTCAGTGTGCTACATACATTTTCCAGGTCAAGTTGGACAGAAGTCCAGTGTGAAGGTTGAAGTATGTACTGTGAGTCTATATCTGGTCCAAACGGTAAGCCCGGAGTTTGGAGTGAGTTTGGAGCCCGCGGTCAGGGATGGGGGTTGCGCACGGTGCTGGTCCAGGGATGCTGGTATTTCGGGGTAGGGTGTAATGGGGGATGGGGCAGATGAATGTGGTGGAGGCTGGCTATCTGCAGGCTCGTCCAGAGTCCTCAAAATATTTTCCTGCAGGTTCAGAGACTGCCCAGTGGAATAACTGTCAAAGGGCACTGCCTCAGATTCAAAGGCAATAGAGAGAAGGCCAAAGAGATTTTTCCAACAGCAGCTTCTACAGACCTATTTGGAAGAGAGACATAAACCCTGTCTATGTCCCATCACAGATGAAGAATACCAATGAAGTTGATCCCTTTGAGGATAATGGTTTTGAGGGCCCGGTATTCAGTCTAAGTAGCCTGCTAAACTTATCGACTCCTCTTCCGACAGTAGACAATGGACTAAAGAAAAAGTAGGCTACTTCAAACTTACCAAGACTCAGACTGCTGACTGCACCTTTTAAACACTGCATGGGTTTATTTATGTTGCGATGATTTTACATTCTTTTTGCGATTTTGTTGTTCATGTCCCAAGACCATAGCACAAGCAAAGGATATATTTTAATTGTCTTATCACTGTATAATTCTGACAAACTATAGCCATGTTTCCATCCAAAGTGATTCGCATTACTGGGCAATGCGCATTAAAAGAAATTCGAATCATGTGTGTTTCCATCAAAAGAACGGACTTTGGTGAAAACTACAAATTCGCGCGAGTTTTCTAAGTCACGCAAGATTTTCCACGGGTTGGCATGGCAACCAGCCTGTAAACATTCCGTCGTTCCGTCGAAGCAGTCGGGGTGAAAGTGTGCTACGTCACACTTGATTCGCATACAGCTGTTTCCATCCCATTCGAATCAACCAAAACCCGGCCATAGCGAGCGTATTTCATTTTGTGCGAATCAGGGGATTTTAATGCGAATCACGGCGTTTCCATCATCATTTTCCGTGCATACATCTAGATGCGCATCTAAACAGCTGATGGAAACGCACCTAATTAGGGCAACAGTTCTTTCTGATCTAGTTTCCTGGCCTTCCTTTGCTGACCCTCTGTCAGAACTTCTCTGGCCTAGAGTTTTCTCCCTCTGTCATGGCACCATGGGTCTGTCTGCTCCATGTCGCTTTCTGCTCTAATGGCTGACATTTGATTCCTATACTTGTGACAGCAGTGCATACCTGTTCTCCAGCTGCCCCTGCAGCTCGTGCTGTCGTCGTTATTTATTCATGATCTGACCCTTTACTGTCTTCCAGGAGTCCGGAGTTTAGCTTGATTGAACAGACTCGGGACCTTTGGTTTCGTTTGGGTGTAAAGCACTAGGCTTGGCATCACATTATCATACTGGGATGGTTCTGGTCTGTCTCTTCTAAGTTTGGGGAAACTTTCAGTGTCGTTCAGGGTCACCCATCCATCTGCTCGGGGTTGTGTTGAGTTGGAGACACTTGGAGTGCATATTAAAGTTCACAGTCCCTCTCTGGATATAACAACTTCCTGTCTCCCCAACAGTTAGGGGCAGTCTGTGCAGTCCATTCTGATGAGCACGGAAATACAGTTGTTTCAAATAAGCAGGGGCATTTTGCTCCTAAAAATATATTGTTGCCCATGATATAGGGGATTAGGGCTTCTAAATCCCCCCCATGTACAAATATTTTTTTCTGTGTTGTACTCTGTATTCATTTGAATCACTGAATATGACTGTAGTGCAAAATACTTGTGCTGTCACTTTCCCAGAATATGAAAAATTGCCCAGGAAATGATCCAAAATGCCTATGAAATGTATTACAAGGAAGCAAAAAACCCTTGTTAATTAAGAATGTTAATTTTGTACGCTGCCTGACTTATAATTGACCAATGTCTCAAATCATAAGCTTGACCAATCACAAACACAAGCCTACAAGTTGCAGTTCCAAATACTTTACATAAGGAAATAAATGTAACACCTCCTTCCCGTTTGTACAAGAAATTCAGAACTGCTATATCGTTGTTGTTAATAGGTGCCCACTCCGTGCCTGTAGTTTTAGATGTCAATCAAAGTGCTCTTACCATAATACCACCATATAATTGCTATCCCCCAATACAAACTAGGAAAAAAAAACAAAAAAACTTTGAACTTATGAAAGAAATTCTGATTTGGATAACCTGTTGAACTTAATAAAGATGTGAAAGCCTTTGAGGTAACTCATTGTTTCCTAACATATACCCCGTTTCGATTTACCTTTCAAAGGCTTTGTGCTGAAGATACTTACAAATTACAAGGCTTATTGGTGATATTCAAGCAAACTTTGAACTGCAATCACACCATCCCCAAACAAAACAATTACTTGACATGAAAAAAAACAATAAAATGTTTTGTGCTTATAGGAATACAGTGTGAACAGAGGCACAGGGCCATTAAACATTGGCTCATGTCATTTCTGGGCTTAGCGTCAGTGTCTGGTTGAGAGATACAAAACATAAATAAGGTAAAATTTGTATGCGCCCAGCCTCACCTGCCCTGCCAGTGAAGCGCCACTGCCTTTCACTACCTCTTCCATCGCTCTGCATGGGTGTGTGTGTGTGTGTGTGTGTGTGTGTGTGTGTGTGTGTGTGTGTGTGTGTGTGTGTGTGTGTGTGTGTGTGTGTGTGTGTTGTGTGTGTGTGTGTGTGTGTGTGTGTGTGTGTGTGTGTGTTGTGTGTGTGTGTGTGTGTGTGTTTGTGTCTGCGAATGTGCCTGTGTGTATATTATTTTGGTGAGTGTGTGTCTGCCTATATGTGTGTGTGTGTGTGTGTGTGTCTGCATATGTGCCTGTGTGTATATTATATGGCTGAGTGCGTACCTGCCTATGTGCGTGTGCGTCTGTTAATGTGCCTGTATATTACATGGCTGAGTGCATGTCTACCTATGTGTGTGTGTGTTTGTGTGTGTCTGCTTTTCTGTGTGTGTGTGTGTGTGTGTGTGTGTGTGTGTGTGTGTGTGTGTGTGTGTGTGTGTGTGTGTTTGTGCCTGTGTGTACATCATAGGGCTGAGTCTGTGTCTGTCTATATGTGTGTGTGTGTGTGGTTGTTGCCATCAGGTCCCCCAGCTGGTAAAGAGGACCATGAAGCAGCTTGAGTGCGTGTTCATGTTTTTTTTCATGGGCTGGGTTGATGTGTGTGTGGTGTGTGTGTGTGTGTCTGTGTGTGTTTGTTTGTGTATGTGTGTGTCTGTGTGTGTGTGTGTGTGTGTTGTGTGTGTATGTGTGTGTCTGTGTGTGTGAGTGTGACACCTTCCCAATGTGTAAAAACAACACTATGCGACAAGTTGCATTGCATTACATAAGAACAGTATGAAGTGGCCATGCATAATGGTTTCGTGTGTTAATGGATAACACTCATTTGCTGATGTAGTGTACTATGGTTGGATCTTCTCTACAGGACTCATACTATTCTACACAACGCCATGGAGGGTGTAGCATCACGAATGAGGCAGCAGTAGTGTGGGGCGGGGACCTGGTTCTGGGCGCCATTGCAGGGGAAGCCTGCAGATTAGGAGTCAGTCTGCTGGCCAAACGTGAATACATACTCCTCAGCACTTTCACTCAAACTGACAATCGATTTCCAAGGATTCCAATGAGGTAAAGGTGATCATTTAATTCTTTCATTGATTGCTCCATTTGCTTAAAAAATAGAATATGGTATTTTGTTGACTTACTGGCATTCAATATTTATCAGATTAATGATCTTTCTGGTGCGAATTAGTAAATCCTTTACGGCGGTCTCATTACAATAAGGGCATTTGGCAGACGCTTTTATCCAAAGCAACTTACATCGGTTAATACACACATTGACACACCGACGGCAGAGTCAACCATGCAAGGCGACAGCCAGCTCGTCAGGATTTAGTGTCTTGCTCAGGGACACATCGCCACTCAGCTAGAAGGTGCTGGCGATCGAACTTTCGGTTACAAGCCAACTGCTCTACCTCCTGAGCTAAGCCGGCCCACATGACAGTATTTCAATTCAATCAGCACTCAAAATACAGCATTAAGCAAATGACCACTCTTGCATGCTCCCAACACAGGTGAGACAAAGACCTGCCAGTCTTCATGAACTCCAGTGGATCCATAGCGAGACATACATTTCTCATTCTCGAGGCATCTGTTACCACCAAGCAAACTGCAGTTGGTGTGTGGAAAGGAAGCAGTCAACCAGAGATTGGTACAGTCGGGTATGGTCTATGCTAAAAATAATTGTATCCATAGTTGACCATGTCTAACCATGAGTGTATAGCCTAACAAATGTATCTGTTTTAAATTGTAGAGTCTTGTCAAGGCACTTTGAAATAATAAAGTCTTTCAACTAAAGCCGACCATGGTTATCCCTGTTGACTGCGTCTCATTGAAACACACGGACAGCAGAGACGGCTTGTTAGCCAGCCCACCTCCCCACAGTTGTTTTTATATGTGGCATCCTTTCCACAAATCCGATTCGCTTGCCTAATGACTCGGCCCCCTGCGGGGCGTCTGGGCAAGCGGTGGGCAGCTCAGCCGTAGATGTGCTCTCCCTCTGCATTTCCCTTTACGTCCTCCGCTGCACACAGCGTCACTCTCCTCACTGATAGACCTCAGTCCACCCTGCAAACCACATGAAGGTCTGAAGACAGACTACAGGAGGGCCGCTGGCGCGCCATGACAGTCATGTCTGTGACATGCCTCTCCCCACATCATCGCTAACTGCAAATTTTTACTCCGTTTTGAAATAAATACACAATGGAAAAATTGTCCTGCTAGAATGGCGGAAGCAAGATGGAATCTCTTTACAGCTTTTTGCCGTGTAGTGCAACTGGTTAAAACATATCCCGACTATAAATTATGTGGCATGACAAAGAGTGTGATGGTCATTTAAAAAAAAAGTATAAAACTGTTGCAGTGTTGCCGCATGTGGCTCTGGAGGTAGAGCAGGTTGCTAGTTCGATCCCCGGCTCCTCCTCCGAGTGTCGTGGGGTCCCGGACCAGGACACCTAACCCTAACTGCTCATTAACCTTCTCCTACAAGACTCTCGTACTGCATTTCATTTGCACAGAGAGTTTGGCCTCTCTCCATTGACACACGGTAACTTAATTGAAGACAAACTAGCGCACAACCTCAAAGTCATTGTTCTCAGCCACCCCCTCGGTCTGCTGATTGGGCTGTCAAAATTTGGCCGGAGAAAACCCGAGAGTATGCCGCAAACCCAGAT
Source organism: Melanogrammus aeglefinus (assembly GCA_900291075.1). NCBI lineage: Eukaryota > Metazoa > Chordata > Actinopteri > Gadiformes > Gadidae > Melanogrammus > Melanogrammus aeglefinus. The sequence continues at coordinate 134,215 of OLKM01001222.1, read as the reverse complement.
GTAGTACTGAAGGGATATGAAAATTGAGCGGGAGTACGTAGGCGGGCGGAGCCAGGCTATGCATGAATGGGTGAATGTTGTAATATTGTACAGCGCTTCGAATGGCCACTGGTTAGAAAAGCGCTGTATAAATGCAGTCCATTTAACATTTAGAGAAGCAGATGCTGTTATAGCTGCGCCGAGACAACCACCCCGGGCCTTACTGTGGAGACCGGCGCCTTTCGTTCCGGATGTACGTTTGTGGGACTCTCTGAAGCTGTACAAAGCAGCTTGCCTGTAGCATGTCTAATTAGCGTCCCTCCCCCAATGCTTCTGAAGTGTCCCTTTGCATGGTCCACCGAGTGCGGGCCCCACTGCAGTCTCAGCGAGAGAGGCTGGAGGCATTCCGGGTTGAACCAGCAGTCGATAGTGTGGTGTTGTGTGTGTTCATTGAATGCTAGGGTACACCATGGTCCCTGGCTTGCATGTTTATCAGTGTGCTTTCAAAGTGACGCCTGTTCAGTGACTGTTGAGGTACAATTCGTCCCTGACCTGCATGTTTATCACTGTGCTTTCATAGTGACTGCAACTTATCCTTATCATGAATGTGGGGTTATTAGAATCCAAGGGAAACTAATGAAAGGTGGTCTAGGGGGAAATCAGAAATTATTAACCTGACATTCACATTCAATTGAAAGGGTAAGTGACAGTAAAAAATAGTTGGGGTTTTGAAAAAGCATTAATTTTTTTTATAATAATTCAAAAAATATATTATACCTAACAAACTACCTCAAGTAAAAGCTTCCATGAACTCTGCACTAAACTCACCTGGACTCAGGGAGCATTGGTGATGAGTAGTACGGCCGCACACCCACGGTAAAGCTGCCTTCACACCGACTAGGTAAAGGTGCCTTTACACCCACTAGGTAAGCATTTGCACCAATAGTTCCATAGACTAGATTCAAAGGTGTTGATAAGTTGATACTTGATAACATTTTAACTTGGTTTACTTCGCGTTCAAACTGGACTTTGTCAAACTAACAAAACAATGTCAACATGTGACGCTTTGGAACGGGTTGCTTGTCAGAAATCTGAGGGAAAATCTTTTTTTATTTTGCTTTGGTGTTCCTTCAAATTGCCTTTGCCTCCTGATTGCAACATGTTTGAGCGAGACTTCTTTTAATCTGGTAAAGTTCACATGTGTTTATCTCTTCAGTTGATGAAGACCTAACTGGTGTTCACCTGAAAGGGGACAGTGAACTTAAGTTTTTGGCTGCACCAGAGTCCGAATGAGCGTTTGCACTGCTCCAAACCAGCCTTGTTATCTTGCTGGCTCGTCCAGGGTTTATATAAACTGAACATCTCCGATTTGAAAGCACCCTCACTCTGCTCATCAGAGCTACATCCCTGGTCGGGTTTCCCCTGGTCACGTCCAGTGTATAGTCGTAGAATGTCCAAGATAACCTTAGACTAACATTGCCATTTGACATCTATGGGAAACCTGAAAAGTCCCAATGTTTTGAGTTGTCGATTTTTTTTTTTTTTATATGGAAAGGATTTCTTGTTTTACAAATGTATTCATTAACAATGTCGTCTTGGCCTAATTTTAACACCAGATCAGGTCTAACTACCAACTGCTGTCCATGTCTCCATTGGCCCCAGTGTTTAACTACCCTAAACCCAAGCAGAATGGCCTGTGAAAACAAGTGCTTCATTTTGATCTCCTCTAGTTCGGGGAAGCAGACCGTGCTCTTATTGTAAATACAACAAGACGCTGAGGGCTGAATGTTAGCTGCCTCATTTGTCAGCATAATGCCTTTTTGTTTCCTGTTTTTTTTTTCTTTTTTTGTGGAGTTCACAGCACTAATCCACTTATTATGCAGTCTGTACAGACACCACACATTTAAATACAAATTGTGAATTGTAAATGTAGATTTGGAGCCATAACTGTTGAGAAGCCATTTCCTGACATTAGGGATTTGGCTTGAACTGTGGGCCAACATAGTGCTGCACACTGTTTGATTGAAATATCCCACTGACTTACTGGAAAGGGTCATTGGCCATCATTATTTCATCACACCCAATCCTGGCCTTATTACTCAAATATTGGTATTCAAATGGTCGGAGTTTGACAACAAACTTGACTGGAAGAATTTAAATTTAAATTGGACCAATCATTCATATATTGAGATGTTGTTGTTCAAAGTCATTGCAACTTTACTGAAGTAAAGTTAAAGCCGTTAATATATCAAACACCTTGTTTTGTATTAAATGCACACGTACGCACAAGTACATGGGCCTGGACACACCGACACACACACCTACACACACACACACACACACACACACACACACACACACACACACACACACACACACACACACACACACACACACACACACACACACACACACACACACACACACACACACACACACACACACCTACACACACGCAAACACACACAAACACACACAAACACACACACACACACATAATGCATGCAATTGTTGCAAATGCATTTGTTTTTTATAAAATTCAGACAGACTGTAAGTTGTTTGATTGATTGAAGAGATGTGTCAGAACCATAAAACACACATCTAATGACATTGTGTGCTATCCAGCTGATTAAGTGCGTATTGTGTCACTGTGGTAAAATTCATAGTGAGGGATCTCTCCATTATAGGCTTTATAACATACCATTAATGGGAACAGATAATGCACTACACAGTCAATTTGATGCGACACAATAAAGCTAACCCTAGTTTAAACTCTTACAGAGCCTCCTGCATGAATCATCAAAGTGAAACGGCATGAAACATTTATTGGAATCCATGAATCATCAATTACTATTATAATACTACTATAATCATTTCAACCACAGTATCCTAAACAATTACAGTGTACAAAAAAAACAACTCGTGCACTAGCCAAACTGTTAAAGTTTGATTTATTTTGTTGCGTTGCCTAGCAACAAAGCTGGATTCCTCTAGTAAGTGGGTTTGTGAGTGGGCAAGGTAGATGTTCGGTCACACGTCGTCCACACTTTGCCCACAGAGGGACAGCATAGACACACACTGGTAGCACTCCAGCTGGTCCACCGCTTCTTCTGGTCCTTCCACAAAAGAGCAATGCTTTGGTTTCGTTCAGTGAAATACCACATAGTTGTAGGGTTAAACTTCAACCTTTCCGCTGCAAATTGTTTTCTAGAAATGTCAGTGTGTCTGACTTAACCCTTTCTGCCTTTGGTTCAGTTGCTGGGATCGATAACAGACTTTGTTTTGGTTCAGAGAACCCTCACGCCGTGAATCTGACCGGTTTTCAGCCGTTCTCGCGCTCTGCTGAGCGGCTCAACATTTCTTATTGACTAAAAAGTGTCAAACGCAAGGATTTCAGTTTCATTCTATTTTTCGTCACCTTTGCTGTTAAGGTTATCCAGAAGTACAAAAGCGTCACCACAACAGCCAATTAGTAACATTCATAATGCTGCTAATACAAGAGCAGTGTGTCAAAGGCACAATCAACATTTGTTTCTTTATTGACAATGGTAGCTTAATAGACCTTCATTTACATAAAAATGAAACGTAAATAAACCTGCACTGGTACTTTGGTAATCAGCTATACACTCAATGAAAGCATATCTGAAATACAACATTTCTCAAGGATAAACCAACATCCACAAGTCAGTCCATCCAGAGAGCTCCTCTCTAAATAATATATACCCTGTCATCTGAATTAATCGCATTTACCACTCAAGCCACCAGAGGTGCTAATTACAGTGTCCTTTTAATGGCTTCCATTTCACACCCAAATGGGTTTAAAATTCCCTCCACCACTACTACCTCCCTCTGTGCTAAGTTCTTTGTAGCTGGATCGTAAATTACACAACGCTCCGTTATATTTACCTGATGTTCGACACCAAATTAAAAAAGACTAACAAACCCATGCTTGATGTGCTGATTGGTTGGTGAGCCCTGTCCACCATGACTCATGCAGTTGTGATTAGAGTTATTCCTCGACCAAGGTGTATTAAGCATGTAGCAACGAAAGAGAACAGCATTACTAGCCATGTGTTATTTTTTATTTTACTAATATTCTTTTCAATACTGCTTATTAACCCACTATTCTCAAGATTTTTTTTTCCATTGTACTGGGTCTACCACCATGCTGTTTCATTTTTGTTAATGAGAAGTTAATGAGAAGGAAGTAAACTAATGTGCACTGAATATTTATGTTATTCAAATTCAGTCTCAATAACTGTATACTGTAGTCTAGTAATCCATTTATTTTGACGCAGTAATGGTCTTATTTTTTTCCTTTTTTGAACTATTTATTTGTATTTAAAATGGTAGTGGGTACCCTGTTAGGGAAAATAGGCAAAGAAAAGCACTTTTAGAGGGCATAAATCGACGAGGTACTACCAAAATAATGAATTGCAGCCCATTTCTCGGACACAGCTACAGTGTTCTCGCTAAATAATGAATCAATTAAAATTTTTAATCAATTGTTATCCGCATTAGTTAAAAATTAGCAGAAAATTGGTTCACGGTTGAAGAATCCTGAAGATTTCCTTTGACAGTAGAAAATAAAGACCAAATACAACAATAGTTATAATGACGGATTTTTCTCATATTACATTTACATTTAGGGCATTTAGCAGACGCTTTTATACAAAGCGACTTACAATAAGTACATTTGTCATAAGAAGTGATACAATATATCGCTGTCGGTACAGAAAGGATGTTCATAGAACCAAGTGCAAGTACAACAATCACTAGGCTAACCAATTCCCCGTGTTACAGCAATGATAGCAGCTACTGAAGTTGCTACACAGTTAAGTACTACAATACAATACAACACAACACAATACAATACAATACAAACAACACAACACAATACAGTGTACAATGGTGGCCAGAGGGGGGAGGGTGGCTAAGCAGTCGCGGAGGACTCTGAACATCAACTATCTTAATACAATTTTCATTAATTTCTCCTTACGATGTTTTAAATAACAAACTGTTAAAGCCTTTTGAGGAAATGAAAATGTTGAATAAACTAACTAATAAATATTATAAGCCATTAAAATCAAAAGAGACGTTAGCATGGAGCCACGGGTTGGGTGTCCAGAGGCCACCCTGACGTAACAGACACCTAGTGAGAGAGTCATCTCTTTAACGTCTGGTCTGGAGGGACTCAGGGATAATGTGAGTTATATAACTACCACAATGTTGATGGTAACATCAATCAATCAAAACATATTTTCTTATTTTCTCCAATGCCGATAGTAGCCGCAGGTAAATAAACAACACTAAAGCCTTTAATAATTTAGCCCCAGGGCCCGTTTGCTACCGGATTTCCGTAACCAGTGAACAACAGGTCCTTACAAATTTTCTCTATTTTGTAGGATAGATAGATATAGAAAAACACCACACACACACACACGCACGCACGCACGCGCGCGCGCACGCACGCACGCACGCACGCACGCACGCACGCACGCACGCACGCACGCACGCACGCACGCACGCACACACACACACACACACACAAATATGGCGGGAAGGATGAGAGATACTTAAAAATATGGGTGGAAAATTACAAATACTGGAGAATGTAAAAAGTTTGGTGATGAACCTTGGTCCATTTCTCCTTATTTTCTGTTCGGTACACTTATGAGATGGACTAATGGTGATTTAGTGTGCCTCACAGCGATTCCTCCTGAAGATTAACCTACTTTTCCAACTGGAAGGGAACAGTGGGGGTTGAGAGCCATTAAATGCATAATCAGGAAAGAGAGAGTGAGAGAGAGAACATCTTACTGATGTATCTTTATTCTGCCTTCATTGGGTCAATTCAATTTAATAACAGTGCGTATACAAACTTTGTACAGCCAGACTCCCCAAACACATATTTAAATGGATCAATTCATTATTGCACTGTTTGGCTTTGACATGCTTTACATATAGCAGTCAACCACTCATCTTTTTGCAGTATTTTGGGTCAAAGTAGTGAGCAAATTGCTGCATAGTAACAAGAAAAATGTCACCCTCTGTCACTCTCTTAAGAAAATACGTATGATAGCATGAGTCAACTCCTGTGTATGATTTTACGAGAGCATGCTAACATGCTAATGTGAGTAAGGCTAATGAGTTGGCATGCTATGTTTCAAGTCCCTTGGCCACTTTGAAAGGATATTGATTCAATTATGGGGCTGAATTACATTCAACTTTGTTGTAAGTTGTAGCACCCCCTGTGGTCAAAGGGGTACTTTAATCTATGGAGAGCTGCTTACGTGCGATTTCCATATGCGCGCCAACTTTGATAACTGAGTTATTCACCTTCGGAATGGTTTCAAGTCAGCGTTTTTTTGTGAGCTCCTTCAACAGTGGTAATTTGAAATTTACACTGTGACGTCATTTTCTGAGCTATCGACACCAAACCTTCCAAATTAGGGGGCATGTCCTTGATGGGCCCTGGACTATGGAGTGAAAGTGTGATTGATTAAATAATGGTAGCATATTTCCATAATCGTGTTGGTGCATCCTTTGGCTATTTCTAACAAAATAAAAACATATTTATATATATATTTTATTATTGTGAAATTGAGTACTGCACTGATGTTGTTTGGCATTGGTTTGGTGTTGATATCTCCACAACTGTAGGCGGGGATCATTAACAGAGACGAGGCGGAATAATACAGAAAATAACAAGAAACATGATAACAATTGTGTGGCTTGATTGGCAAACAGACTAATGAACTCACCACCTCAACTTGAATCAATTGGGTTTCACCTTTTCCTTGTGATTTTTAAATGGAGGCCACAGGCGTGTACTACTGCAGACACTAATGACTGATTCATTATCTTGGAACAATGTGGACCATAAACCCTCTGTACACAAATCCAAACTAAAGTTGCCAGCAACAGTGGGGGAGGAACACAACATACTGAAGATTTGATTATTTCGGTCCTCAAGACAACAATGCATATTAAGTAGCATCAAGATGATAGATTTATGCTAAAAAGTTTAATAAGAAATAATACATAGTAAGCCGGCAAAAATTAACAATGGGTCCTTCAAACTAAAAGTATTTTTGAGATCATCCAAAACAGAATGCTTGTGCTCTTTACTCGACTATTACTGGCGTAAGACAGACAGTGTGCAAGGTTCAGGCGGCTTACAATTAACTTCAATGTCCAATAACATGGAATGACCAAAATGTTTAAATAAGTCCTTAGCAACCTCAAAGAAAACATGTAATTTTGGATCTCATATCATTTTTGCAAAGCTTCCAATTTTGGACACCAAATCAAGTAATGTTGAGAAATGCAAATGCAGACAAAACACAGAGAAGGCCTTCACGTCCTTCGGTGATAAAGCTCTTCATATTATTATCTATAAATATTGAACAATGGCTTTAACCTACTTGTGGGCTGAGCACACCAGCTCTCTTCAAACACATGAAATTAAGCACATCCAAAGGGTGAAACCATTAGAGTAATTATACACTCATCCATTCATTAGTAATACTAACACTGTCCTCAACTTAAAGTGAATTCAGATACACATCAAGAAGAAAATTAGGCTTAGTTGCAATAAATTATTAATACAGTAAAACATAATAGTAAACATTTAGCACATTTGAACATCTGAGCGTCCTGCAGCCCATTGTCTATCTTTCCCAGCTCCTGAAAACAAAATCCGAGCTTGCATACATTTATACTAAAAGATGGTCACAGCTGTTGGCAAAGAATACTCTCTGTTTTTGCTGCAGAAGAGTAACCACCATTCTCATCGCTCACAAGCTAGTCTAACAAATCACAGTTGGACGGCAGACCAACTCAAATCTGTGTGATGGGGCATTTTCCTTTCTTTTGCTCATTTGTTCCCTCCAAACGTGTCGCTGGAGGCTGGAATCTGTAAGCATGTAATTAGCTTACCGCAGGCAAAAACTTAGCCAGTGCAAGCTAACTTTTTCCAAATGGGCAGAAAAACGAAAGCTTCCTGTCTGGACATCAATGTTCATCAAAAAAAATTTGTAAAGGCTTCAACAATGTGTACACTGGCCCATGTATAACAAATGAGTTGTGCGTTTGCAGTTGTGGGCTTCTGGGTTTGGCTCTGTGCCATCTGCCCTCAGAAGATCTGCTTTACACAGTTGGATCACTAGAACCCAGGCAGCCTCCCAGCAAACAGACCATCTTTGCTCATTTCACTATGTATAGCCAGCGCTCTGTGCTTTACGAATACACGAGAGATAGTATACTAGATATTATAGATTTTGCCTCAGGGCAAATGGCAGGTGTTATGAATTCCTTACTATAGTTTTAGGTAGGCCTAATTGTTTTTTTCATTGCTTATAGACTAGTTTTCAATACACCTAAGATGAGAAGTTATTTATCTATAATTATAAATGATGTAGAATAAAATGGTTTAAGCGTTAATCATGTACTGGTAGAGCTACATGTTTTTTTTTACATGAATGGGTGAGAGGTCATGGTATTGGGAGTACACATCGAAATGGTCCTGTATTGTGCTTGCCATTGTTATTGGTGTTCCATATTCTTCAGGCTACACTATTGGAATAGTGGAATCCATTGATTTCAGTATTGAAATCCAACTTAATTGCCAACGTTAAAAATAGTCCATGGCTGCAACAGCACTTCAATGCTTCATCTGCTTAATAATGTTTTTGTTGTTATGTTTTCAATATGTTGTCTGAAAGTATTTCATGGGATTTGTGGTTTTTGGGCTGAACAAATAGTGATTCAGGAAGAAAAATGACAAAGGTTTGTGCCTAGTCTATCTCCATATAATACAAAAAAGTGTTTCACCTGAATGGCTTGTGAACGCTGATAATGGATAACTTAATGCGTCAGTGTTCTTTGTTTTGTAAAAACTAGCAAGAAATGCAAACAAAAAACATATTATATAGCATTTTATTATTTGAGTTGTCAGTCACTGCTTTGAAAAATGCCCAAAAAATAAACGGTAAAATCAACTGATCTCTTAAACTATGGAGTAATTTCTCCCATGAATAACATCTATTATTCAAACCCGCCATTTTTGGATATAACATAACACAAAAACACAATTTGAGACTGTATTATTCCTGCAGTATTCTAGATGCACCAGGATTAAATGCCTGTGGAACTTCCATCCAAACCCAGCTTCAGCAGATTTTGTTAGGAGATCAGTCAAGCCAGCATCAATGTGGAATATAAATCTATTCTATCCGTACACAATTCTACCACATTAAATAGGCTTAAACCAAATATATGAAATGTCTCACAAACAAATCTTTCCATATGATTATTCCACATCCTTTATTTATCATAGCGGATATTTGTGTGTTCTACTTTCTGCCTGAAACAAACCAAATATAAAAAATGTCACAAACCAATCAATTGAATAATAGCCAATAAGATTAAACTAAATAAAATACGTGCGTGTGTTGTTGCGTCGGAAGCATCGCCATCCGCGCAGAGTGAAGTTCTCAACTTCTTGATCTTTCTTTATTAGCTTGTTCTCATACATTTGCTACCAGTGGGCTTGTCCCTGGAAAAAGTATGTCTCTCAAAGGTTACAACATGGCCTATAAAATACAGACATACCCGTTGCCATACAAATGACCATACGTGCAGAGCAGAGACATCAAACCCTTGATTTGTTACATCATCATCGTGTGACTGACAGTTCTGACCGTAATAGGTAGGCCTAAGGCTATGTGACAATATGAATACATAGATCGTCCAAATGCAATAAGCAGCTTGAGGTTTAACTAATCTCTCTGCTACCACAGTTGTGTATCATAGGAACGCGGGTCGTCACACGTTGTGGCACCCTAGTACAAAATGGTCTCCTCTAACAAACACTACAAATGTGACAATGTCATTTTTCAGCATCCCTGCACCTGGCTGTCCGTCTTTTTTAAGGAGTGGTTTTTAAAAGCGTCGTTACCACTTTTAAAGCAAGCCGTGCATAAAAGCTAAAACCAACCCTACCTCTTCAACCTTTTATCCTGTTGCCAGTCTGCACGCAGATCCACTGAGAGGACTCTGCATTCTGACCAAGTCTTGGCCTGAAGCTAAAGGAGACCTTTTGTACCAGAGACCATACCAGAGAGCTGCTGCATCAGAGACCTTGTGCATCACGTCCCTAAGGCTGTGGAACGTCTGACCCCCATCTTATTGGGCCTCTTAAAGACACATTTTTACTAAAAAGCCTTGCATTGCCTGATATTCCCTCTCACTGCGTCCTTTTGATCATTTTTGGATAGTATAATATAAATAGTATTGTATGCTATACAGTACAATGTACCATTTCAATTGCAGTATTCTTTTGCTATTGTCTTGTTAAACCCTATTTTCACCTGCTTTCAAAAGGTGCTACACAAATAAAGATCATTTACAATAGGTAGACAGGCTTATCGATGACATTTTTCATTGGTAGTCATGTTTGTAAGCCACAAACAAATTGAACACAGACAGAAAATCGTAGCAAATAATGTTCCTGTTCTTTGTATACAATTGATAAGCTATATTCTAAATATTAAAAATCTGAATTGATCATATCGTTTCCCCATAGTTTCACTTACTTCATACGTTTTTCAAAGATGTGTTGCTGTGTTGTGAATAAATTGTTAATTATGTTGCTCTTTGATCCATTGAATGTGTCAGGTGCATCCAAAATCAGTATAATTGCATAGGCTTCAGCTCATTTGCAGTTACCTTGAGGATTCCCCAGGTTGATCACACCGTATAGTGTGAAATATCGCACCATTAAATCCACTACATAGCTTCTGTGTTGCTGTGCTTCGGTCCTACCAAAGACCACACCATAACTCCAGCTCACCAGGGAGACATTACTATGGAGTGAATACACGCACGCACGCACACACACGCACACGCACACACACACACACACACACACACACACACACACACACACACACACACACACACACACACACACACACACACACACACACACACACACACACACACACACACACACACACACACACACACACACACACACACACACACACACACACACACACACACACACACCCACACATGGCGGTTGGAACTGGAAGCTCTGGTACAAGTCTGTCAAGGTCAATTGCCCAAGTTGGGCGACTGGTTGGCATGACAACACGATGGCGGAACATTCCCATCCAGCAACACAAAGCCGTAACCGAGGGAGATGCACACAGTGCCAAGGCTGGAGGAAAGAGGTAGTCAGGGTGCTCTCGCTCAAGAGTGCTTGTATGCAGAAGGTTTGAGTTGAGCTCTTTACACGAATCAGACAAAAGACGAGTCAGGTAGCGTTCGGTTCAGCGGCCCAACACATGCAGATCAAGGACTGCTACGTTTACTTCATGTGATGCATTGTGTTTGAACCTAATGGCAAGAATACAACCAGACTCCTCAACATGTCTGGACCACGGAGGGATGTTAACCGTTCTCATTGTCAGTTATCAACCTTATGTTCCCTGTGGGTTCTGGTCATTTTTTCCTTTATCGACCTTTATCATGTAAACGGAATACAGGGTTGCGTTACCTATCAATTCCGGCTTAATTACGCTAATCTTGAACATTTTAGGAGCCGCCTTTCTCAGCATGCTGATGGAAATGTTCCCAAGACCTACAGCGAGGAGGAAAAAAAACAAAACATGGACAACCCTTTTACATCAGCCAGACTCTGGGAGAAGTTAATGTTTATCACTATCCAGTGCATCTCCGGCATGGTTGGCAAAGGGGAACACCTGCAGGCCATAAGGCCACAGGCCGGTGGGCCAGCTACAAAGGCAGACAGAAGCATCCCCTCGAGGAAGGACCCTTGCTACCTAAAAGAGCACAGCCAGCGGCCCTGAAGAGGAACCTGAGCAAGACACCTCCCCTCGACTGCTGCCGACGAGCTGGCTGTCGTCCTGCGTGGTTGACTCCGCCGTCAGCGTTTGAATGTGTGAAGGAATGGTTTTAATTTGCTTTGGATAAACGCGTCAGCAAAATCCCCTAAATGTAAAATGTATAGAAGAGTAACACTAAAGAAGACACTATAAAAAATAACACTATGAAATGTATAGAAGAGTAACACTAAAGAAGACACTATAAAAAATAACACTGTCAAATGTTTAGAAGAGTAACACTTTAGAAGAGCAACCTGTTTTGAGTGCTGTCTACCGCGTCTTTCCCAGTTTTCTCTTGTCGTCTACCCAGCCTTCAATTTACCCCTGAGGCGCTGGCAGGCAACCTACCCCGGTCCAGGAAAACCTCATTGACCTCACTGTTTTGATAAACTGTTAGTTTTTAACCTCTAACACGTCTAATCAAGTAGACCTTGGTTCAGTCAAACTGCCACAGGCTCATACTGGTCACCGCTGTAAAATACTGGCAACCATTTATCACAACTGGTACCCAACTATAGTCAATTCTGTTCAACCAGTGTTGAATCAGAAGCTACACCAGTTACGGGCCATGGTTAGATTTCATCTTTACAGCCACCCGCCCCCAGCCAATGGCTGTGTAGCAAACCAGCAACAGGCCAATCAAGAGTGAGAAGCACCTCTTCATGTTCCCGCCCCGGAACAGGAGGAACCAATGGTAGAGGTGGAGCAGGAGGACTAGGGGCTATGACTAGAACCATGGGTATCCTACATGGTTGCAGGAGTCAGCATCTTTGCTAAAGAAATGCTGCATCTTTGTTAAAGAAAGAAAGAAAAGGCAGTATGTAAAGGAAATAAATCACGGAACACTTAATGAAACAACAAAGGCAACCATTTGGTGTAAACGCTGTGTGGACTCCATAAATCAGGTCTCATGATGTGAGCTTCTCCTGAACTATGAATCCCCATCGCCTCCTCATTCTAGTACTGTCAGGCAGCACTGTTATCTTACATTGAAATACCGCCTTTCTTATATGTGAATGTGCTGTTTGAAGGTGACTAAATGTGACTATTGTCAATTTGTCAAAACAGTACTGACTATTAGTCAGAAGACACAGGAAAACAATTATATTTGTATTAGGCAATTGGGCACAAGATGACAAAACATTATATGTAAAGGGCACCTGGGGGGCTTATATATTGATCCAACCAATCACAGTAGAATGAGTATTTATATATGCAAAATATTGTCGCACTGCTTTTTTCAATAATATTGAAATACAATATACATGAAAATACCAAAATCAAATGGAAAAGCTATACTAGATGATTATTTTTTTGCGTGTAAGGGGAAGCTTTAAGTTTACGGACGACTCCTAGATTCCGGTTATGCTGTTTGTTCAAGATAAAATGTGGTGGTTAGAACCCAGAATAGTGGACTTGCTTTCCCCTTTGCATTATTATGCCATCGATTGAACGCTATTGAGACCAATTCTCTGTGAGGTAATCCCAAAGCTTAGGCACTCACGAGCAATAAGGGCTTATCTGCAGCACCACACACACACACACACACACACACACACACACACACACACACACACACACACACACACACACACACACACACACACACACACACACACACACACACACACACACACACACACACCTACACACACATGAACACACATGAACACACCGGCGTGATTTGCCTTGCCATCTTGCATTAGGAGTCTATCAAGCGAGACACAGATCTTATAACGCTGTGGCTCAGAGCGTGCTCGAGTCCCCGGCTGGATGTTAGCACAGTGGAAGAGAGAGAACCTGTTGGACTCCTGAATTATGGACTGTGTTGACACGGCTCTGGGAATAACTCTATGCTACTCCAGGCACACACACACATCCCCCGTGCCAATTCATCCCGCCATGACGTCCCAGCGTGAGAGGATATGCAAAAGAAAAAAAACCTGGCTGCAGGCAAGGTATACACACGCACGCTACACATCTGAAGTCGTGTTCAATTCCAGTACGTATAATGACCTTGCACTGTTATCTCTACACACTTACCCCTCTTTTGCACGCCCACACACACACACACTATTAAATTAGATTAATTCATGAAAAGACATGCACATATACATTGCTTAGATACATGCATGCATATCCCTGATACTGAACTCACGTCCACACAGCAGTTTTTCTATCTGGGGGTTGTTCACCGCTGCTTCACACAAACAAACACACGCTTCCACACACACACACACACACACACACACACACACACACACACACACACACACACACACACACACACACACACACACACACACACACACACACACACACACACACACACACACACATACACACACACACACACACACAAACACACACACACACACACACACACACACACACACACACACACACACACACACACACACACACACTGACACACATGTTCTCACTGCAGGCTATGAGCGTTCAATTTACTCAGCCCCTAAGGTGTTCCCTGAGGGCCTCCCTCCAGAAATCGTCCATCAGTGGTCACGGCCTCGACATCGGCCCCATCATCAGCAGAGTTGCCATGGCAACCTTCAATACACCCATCATCTACCTCGCGGTGGCCGCAGTGGCCCTGCGTGTCTTCACACTGACGAGATGCTGATCACAGCCGGGGCGCCTGCGGAGGACCTTTGAAGTCCAGAAACATAACCATTTAATTATCAATTGGCTTTACTGGGATAAAAAGGAGTTGCATTTGTGGTATTATGGGATGGGGCTGTGCCAGACGTCACTCTAATCTTAAAAGCATAATGCATAATTTTAGTTGGATTACTTTGCAGAACGTCTTTGATGTGGGGATGGTAATTTGATACGGTGAGGGCGATGCACCGAGTGAGCAGCGAGGGGATGTTCTGTGCCGGGGTCCTGTTGGCACCGTGTTAGCAGTGGAAGAACAGACTTTGGGGCATTTGGCGGGAGGTTCAACTGGATCAATGCAGACTGTGCCGCATTTAACTTTAATTCCAATACGGTGTCAATTGAAGTTTGGATTCTGGCTTTGTGAAGCCAGGGGGAAAACCGTGACTAACAACGAGCAGGTGTGTAGTGGAAGATGCCGCCGCAGTTACAGCGCGTTCTTTGATGATCTCCTATCCATCTCTTTCATTGTGGGTGTTATGCTTTTTATCGTGGGTTAGGGTTAAGTGTGTGTTATGGCTCTCACAAATGTGATGTCATTTTTTAGACTTTTTGGGGATGATTCTAAACATTGTAACTTGTAACATCATGGACATCTGGCACTGAACGTTGGATAATAATAACCACAGACAGAGTCATAAAACCGCGGCCCGTTTGGGTAACTATGGTTCTTCAGCCTCAACTGATCTTCGGACGAACTCTGAGGCTATTCTTTTGAAAACAGACTGTGAGATCTTCATGATTGCCACTTTGCATATAGTTAACAAACGATTGCACTCCAATTGATTACATTAATAGGGAATACATTAGAACAAAGAACTTTGTGGGGTTGCCAATTACCGCTGCAATAAAAATAAATTGGGCAGATCGCTGATTAAACACGTTGCTGGAAATAATCGTTTTAATTGTTTCCTGCAAGAATGAGATGAGTTATATTGCACACTCAATCTCAACCAAAATGGTTTTAATGTATGCTTAACTTAAGGAGGATAACAGCATGGTGTGTGTGTGTGTGGGGCCACTTGTTCATCACTAGGGGAACGGTTCAGCAAGGTGTGTTTGTGTGTGAGTGTGTGTGTGTGTGTGTGTGTGTGTGTGTGTGTGTGTGTGTGTGTGTGTGTGTGTGTGTGTGTGTGTGTGTGTGTGTGTGTGTGTGTGTGTGTGTGTGTGTGTGGCCCCTGATTCATCACTATGGGAACGGTACAACATGATGTGTGTGTGTGTGTGTGTGTGTGTGTGTGGCCCCTGATTCATCACTATGGGAACGGTTCAACAAGGTGTGTGTGTGTGTGTGACTGAGTGCGGGGGAGGTGTGTGTGTGTGTGTGGTGTGTGGTGGGTGGTGTGTGTGTGTGTG
>OLKM01001222.1:105732-118008 GCA_900291075.1 Melanogrammus aeglefinus | reverse complement strand
TCTCTCTCGGTCTGCTCTCTCTCTCTCTCTCGCTCGTCTCTACGTCTCTCTCATCTCTAACTCTTCTCTCTCTCGCTTAGCTTTTCCTCCGCTCTCTCTCTCCTCTCGCATATCTGCGCTCTCTCGCTCTCTCTCTCTCTCTCTCTCTCCTCTCTCTTCTCTCTCTCTCTCTCCATCTCTCTCTCTCTCTCTCTCTTCTCTGCTCTCTCTCTTGCTCTCGCTCTTCTCTTCTCTCTTCTCTCTCTCTCTCTTCTCTCTCTCTCTCTCTCTCTCTCTCTCTCGCTTCTCTTCCTCCCTCTCTCTCTCTCTCTCTCTCGCTCTCGCTCTCGCTCTCTCTCTCTCTCTCTCTCTCTCTCTCTCTCTCTCTCTCTCTCTCGCTCTCTCTCTCTCTCTCTCTCTCTCTCTCTCTCTCTCTCTCTCTCTCTCTCTCTCTTCCTCCCTCTCTCTCTCGCTTCTCTTCCTCCCTCTCTCTCTCTCGCTCTCTCGCTCTCTCGCTCTCTCTCTCTCTCTCTCGCTCTCTCTCTCTCTCTCTCTCTCTCTCTCGCTCTCGCTCTCTCGCTCTCGCTCTCGCTCTCTCTCTCTCTCTCTTCCTCCCTCTCTCTCTCACTTCTCTTCCTCCCTCTCTCTCTCTCTCTCTCTCTCTCTCTCTCTCTCTCTCTCTCTCTCTCTCTCTCTCTCTCTCTCTCTCTCTCTCTCTCTCATTAAACACAAAAAGTATGTACACATTAAATCTTTTAATACTTAATACTCAATGTATAAAAAGTAAAAATATGGAATACTATAAAAAGTCCATTATCTCCTATAAACAGATGCATTATAGATACATCGTATTTACAATGTTAAGGTTGTGTGCAATAATTCAATCATTGTGAACAGAAAGTGCAGTTTAGTGGTTAAAGTCCAGTGGGAGGAGTCTGTTTGTGAGGAGTTTGAGGTCCTTGGCTCATCACAACAGGTGACGAGTATGGCTGCTGTGATCGCAAATTGTTGCATTTCTCCCAACAGATAATGCTTGCGAGTGTTTGCAATGTCCTTGCATGCCTGTGTGGTCCATGGAAAGTGTTTGTTCCCAAAGTCTAATTTTCAGTTGGTTTTGTGTGCAGTGTGAGCAATCTGTCTTCTCTTGGAAGACAAGTCTGTGTTAGTTTTGGGTTACGGTGGTCAGGTATTCTGCAACTGTATATTTTCTGTTAAGGGACAAGTAGCATGCCAAATTACTCAGATTTTTGGTGGATTCTTTACAAAGGGCGAAATTGTTTTGTTTTTGTTATCTCATAATTAGGTTTTGCCTGCTGTGTGTTGGACAGAGTCCCAGGACAAGCTGTCTAAGGGGACTCTTTCCTGGAAGTTATCTTTCTGTGGGTGAGGGCCTTGCTGTGGAGTGTGTTGCTGTCACTTTCCTTCAGGTTGTAATCAAATTTGAGTGCTACCTTCTGAACATTTTCTGAATGATTGGATGTTGTCCTAATTCTGCTCTGCATGCATTATTTGGGCGTTTTTCTTTGGACTCTTATGATTGGTTCACAAAATACTGCATTTGAGTTTCAATTAGCTGTTTATCAGATTTTATTAAAGCCTGGTTAGCGAGCGGACCCCAGACCCCACAGGCGTACGGCGCAATGGGTTCTATCACTGCGTCAAAGATTTTGAGCCAGATCTTAATTGGGATGTCTAGTTTGATGTTTTTTTTTATGGCATAAAAGGCCCTACTTGCCTTGTCTCTCAGACCATTCACGGCTTTGTTGAAGTTTCCTGTGGTGTTCATGTTTTTATGCCGAGGTAGGTGAAGTTTTTGGTTTGCTCAAGAATAACGCTGTCTAGGTTGAATGTGAATTTGTGGAAGCTGGGTGTTTTTTCAAATATCATTATTTTGGTTTTGCTAAGGATCACTGTCAGTGTCATGGTCTGTTTTTTTCCGGTTTTACTTTGGTATCTGTCTTGTTTCTCCCCATGTCCAGTCAGGTTTCCCTCCTGTGTGATTACTGCTCCCTCCCCTAATGTGTATCAGCTGATACTCGTTGCGTGCCCTGTGTGTTTGGTATTTAAGCCCTTGTCTTTCCTTTGTTTCTTGTCGGATCATTTTAGTTTGTGGTGAGTTGTGTCCTGTGGTTTACCGGTGTTCCCTGTGTTCCCCATGTTACCCGTGTTCCTTGCCTTTTGCGTCAATAAATTATCCTTTTACCTGAAATGTCTGCTATTGGGTCCTGCCTGCCACCCGCTAGCCGTGACAGTCAGGGCCGTTTGGGGGAAACTGTGCAGAAGATCTAGGTGCTGCTGTAGGCCTTCGTTGGTTGGGGACAGCAGCACCAGGTCATTTGCGAACAGCAAACATTTCTTTTCAGTGTCTATGGTGTTATGCAGTGTTCTGCAGGCTATTCTAATGTCCTTGCTAGTTCCTTAATGTATAGGTTGAACATGGTTGGACTTGAGCTTTAATCCTGTCTTACACCCTCGCTCTCTTTCTCTCTCTCTCTCTCTCCAAAAATAAAACTATTGTATGATAAACTACTGAATCAATTTGATTTTAACTTAAGGAATTAAAAAAACTGTTATTCTTTCAAAGACCTCAATGTCATGGAGCTTTGCTGTACACCGTTTCTGACTTTCCTACAATGCAGAAATTGCTACAAATGCACACGAGTGGTTGGGTGCTTTTGTGTGTTCCTATGTGTGCGAGTACAAGTGTGTTTGTCTATGCATGCATGAAGGTGTGCATGGTATGTACATGTGAGTGTGTGTGACCCTCTACGCTGTATTGCACATGGAGATAGAGGCTGATGGAAGCACAGTGTAGAGGGGTATGGCATTTGGAGGCATGCACGTATTCTCTTCATTCACTTCAGTGTGTGGCATTTAAGATGTGTGTTGGGGGGTCAGGCAAACAGACAGGAAGCAGGAAATTTATACATGCATATGTGTAAGAGAGAGAGCGTGTGTGAGTAAAACCATTCTGAAAGGATGACGGTCGAATAATGAGGGAAGAACATGGATTGTGTGTGTGTGTGTGTGTGTGTGTGTGTGTGTTGCGGTGGTGTGTGTGTGTGTGTGTGTGTGTGTGTGTTGTGTGTGTGTGTGTGTGTGTGCATGGCATTCCTGCATATAAAAGCCCAGGAGCTGAGTCGGCGATAGCACGTAGTAGATGGCGATATGGTAGTAATAATGTGTATTGAGATACTAAATGTATGTGTGTGTGTATATATATATATATATATATATATATATATATATATATATATATATATATATATATATATATATATATATATATATATATCCTGACTAATGGGGGATCTGGTATGTCTCTCTCCCTGCATGATCAATATTTAACCAAGCCCCCCCCAGCCCCATTTATACAACATCCCGCTACAAACACCTGCTCACCAAGCATTTGTTATGCATCATTTAAATTGGACTTAATTGCTGCCATTTTTAGACCACCTCTTATGCAACATTCAAGTGCTTTGAGTGTTTTGCAAGTGCAATAAATCACATACATGCACACACACACACACACACACACACACACACACACACACACACACACACACATACATACACGCACACATACACACACACGCACACACACCGCGTGTATGAGGTGGATCAGTCACACGTCGATGTTTTGCCTCCTGTGTTACGGAGGCTGTAGAATGGTGCACTTGTGTAGTTCTTGTGCAAATGCTTGTTATGGAATGGTGTCCGTGTGTTCATCGATGCATGCACCTACCGTTTAGACTAAGATGTCTCCTTGTCAGTCATCTTGAATGATATATTCAGGCTAGAAGGTTTCTTTATGCACTACCCTTCATATAAAGCGCATGGTGAGCCCAGTTCAGAAATGAAATGGATGAGGAGCCCGCATGGAGAACGTTCTGCTTGGGACCACTACCACTTTGTGTTAGCGATCCAATGCTATGAGAAGCAAGTGCTCAAAAGTTAATCTAGAGCTCAGGAAAGTTCTCAATGCACAGAATGTTTTTGCCAAAAAATTAAAAACCAGTGCATGCATTTTGGGGTACTGATATTGGTAAACAAATAAATGTTCATTTAATGTTTATTAATGTGTATATATCACTCTGAGAAAAAAAATGCACTCAGTGCAACGGCAAACTGTTCTGCCATGGTGCAGAACATTGTTTGTTGTTTTCATCACACCCTCAAATTAAGTTGAAATGTGTTGTTTTCTCTCTAACATTTTCAAAAATAACCTCTTGATGATGAAAACGTGCAACATTTTCCCCATGGTAGTCCTTAACTCTGGCAAACATCAACAATTTCCGGTCAATACAAAACTCTCACAACTCTGAATGGCTTACTTCTCAGTCCTAACTTCTTGTTTGTTTTTTTGCCTTCAGTTTGTTATTTTTTTGGTTTAACACAAGAAAGACACCATTAAAAACCTTGGCCAGCTCTTAGCAAACTCATCGGGTACAAAGAGACGAGAGCGATGGAGGCTTAGTGTAAATACCAGAGAGAGGGCGTTATATTCTTTTTACAAGATACCAATTTAATGTCTGGTTCTCTGGAATTAATCAATCGTTGAACTAATGGACTTTTATTAGATTGCATGTCTGCACGTGACTTTGAAGCGGAAAGAAGTGTGAGGGAAGAGTTGTGCGGAGGTTGACTCATCCTTGGAGGAGGAAGAGTGGGACTGGATAAAATACAGCACAGGGGATATTCTGGATTTTGAGACTGACTCCCATCTGAAAGGTCCTGGTTTCATTAACCAGGTATACAGTCTACCTGTAGTCTCTTGATGACGCGTGGCTTGTGATGCCTGCCTCTGGTATCATATTGTCGTGGTTAGGTATGACTCGGAGTGTGGAAAATGTTAAGGTTCAACACATGAGAGAGATTAATTCAGAGATATAAGGTAAATGGTGGCAGGGATCCCAGTTAGGGACTTCTGAATGTTTGTTGGTCAATAATGGAACGCAGACTAATGTTGAACGTATAGGACCAATAAATATGTTGAGGTAAGCAGGAGTAATATTTGAATACCTTAATGATAATGAATGTTGCAGGTAAACTGCTATTTAGCAAGAGAAATTTAGTTTATGTGAATGGTGGTTGGCAGAGGGAGATGCTGCCGGTTTGTTAGGCCCAGTGAACAGTTCAAGTGTTTGCTATTAAATCCTGTCCATAATGGACTTATTCCAAGGACATTTTCCCTGTTTTTGTGTACACACCAATCCTTTACTAGCTGCTCAATACCATCACACCACTTGGGTCTCACAGCGTTCCCTATATTTGGTGTCAGAAGTGGGATGCTTATCCAAGGCCTAGACCTCATTGAAACCGTAGGCAAAGACCAAGTTCATCACCACACTTGATTTATGGGTAATGGCAGGTCCCCATGGCAGAAGAAGAGAAGGAAACTGCAAGGCCTTTGTCAGTTCACAAAGATGACCTTTTGGCCTGCAGGGAGCCCCAGTGACCTTCCAGCGCCTGATGGGTCGTGTGTTTTCTGGTACCAGTTGTTTTGCATGGGCCTCGCTTGATGAAATGTGATACATTAGTCTGATCATGTGACTAATCTGAAACATGTTTCTAACAGGATACATCAGACAGGCATAACAATCCCAAGGAGAGTGCCCTTACCCAACAAGAGACGAAATACCTGGGCTACGGTCTGGGAGGAGGAGTTCTCCAACCTGTACTAAAGATGGTCAGAGGTACACCACACATACAGAAGGTTAAATCTCTCTTTTTAACCTGCTGGGTTTCTACAGACGGTTCATCAATAACTTTGCTGCACGAGCCACTCCTTTGACAGATCAGACGCACAAATCAAAGTTATTCTGGTATGGGCAGAGGAGCAGACGAAGGCCTTCAGAGATCTGAAGGAGGCTCTCAGCAAGGCATCCGTTCTCAGGGGTCCAGGTTTCAACCCGACCCTTCATCCTGCAAACAGAGACTTCTGGAATGGGCATCGGACGCATGGGGGAGGAGAAAACTGGCGACCCGTGGCCTACATCAGCAGGAAACCTTCCCACAGGGAAACGCTTTCCTCTGCTGTGAATCTGGAGAGCTAGTATTGACAGTTCAAAACACTAGCTGCTGGGACATGAGTTCAACCTGGAGAGTAGCTTCAGTGGCTGGAAACTATGAAAAACACCTGCTCGCGCAACACAAGGTGGTTCCTGTCGCTGCGGCCCCACTGCTGTTCAGTAGCGGCCAGGGAAGCAGGATGCAGTGGCAGACTGCCGGTCTCGAATCCCAAAAGGCGAGCCATCCGGAGGGGAGGGGGAATGTGAGGAGGCCACAGGACCCACCACACTGGTTAACCCAGGAAATGGTGTGCTGGGTTCGACCTCATTGGGCTGCACCAAGGGGAGCTGGATGAAGAGTCACAAAGCACTAATGTTGAAATGATGTGATGAAAGAACCAATGGTTATGTGGAGGTAAGGATGAGGTGAATTAGAATACCTTAAGGCACCCCTTAATGATAATACATGTTGCAGGTCATGTAAGGAGGAGGTAAATAGGAATTACTTAAGGCACCCCTTAATGATAACGAATGCTGCAGGTCAATTGCTATTTAGGAAGAGAAACGTAGTTTATGTTGGGGTTGCTTGGCAGAGGGAATTGCTGCCGGTTTGTTTAGGCCAGGTGAACATTTTAAGTGTTTGCCATTAAATCCTGTCCTTGACGGTCTTATTCCATGAACATTGTTCCTGTTTATGTGTGCAATCCACTCCTAGACCAGCTGCTCACTACCTTACCACCACTAGGGCCTCAAGCTCCACAGCTCTCTCACTCTCGCGTCCTCTCTCTTTCCCTCAAGAATTTAATACTGCATCATGAGCTTGACTAGTGTGATTGTGAGTGTGTTGTCAGTGTCCTGTGTACAGGCGTTGCAAGTACCTGCTCCAGCCTAAAATTCACACCTGTTGCATTCTTTGCCTGATTGTGTTTCGGTGTTATCTCCCACGGGGTACTCCACCACAATCAAGGCTCTGCAGGAAAGGGTTAGGAGCTACAAAGAGACACAATATACAATTCAAATCAGGCACAAACAAAGGTGAAAGGACTATACACACACACATCAACACGCGGACACACAGAATGTGTGTGTGTGTGTGCGTGTGTGTGTGTGTGTGTGTGTGTGTGTGTGTGTGTGTGTGTGTATGTGTGTGTGTGTGTGTGTGTGTGTGTGTGTGTGTGTGTGCGGTGTGAGCAAAGTGAAGGCATAATGAAGCTCTGACTCTACAGCCTCACTCCAACAGAGGACGCACGCACGCACGCACGCACACACACACCCACACACACACACACACACACACACACACACACACACACACACACACACACACACACACACACACACACACACACACACACACACACACACATATACAGACATATACCTACACACACACAAAACTAATGGAATATACTGTATATGGAACCCCACTCACTAACAAGCAAACACACACACACACACACACACACACACACACACACACACACACACACACACACACACACACACACACACACACACACACACACACACACACACACACACACACACACACACACACAAACACATATATACATATAACAGCTATATTTGGAACCCATATGGAATTGTCAACACACACTCGCAAACACACACAAGCACACACTGCACTTTCCAGACTAAATCACTCAGCCTTACTCAATAACAAACACAAAACCCCTACATACCCCCCACGCCACCACACACCGATATCCGTGCGACTCGGAGGACATGACAGCGGTGCGTTGTGGCCGTGCAGAGGACGCCCAGGACGCCCGGCAGGCCTGTCCCTGCGCCAGCCGCACTCACAGCCCGGTGACACTGCGTAGTGACAGCGGGCCAGGAGAGACAGGCCGGCAGCCCGCACGCAGAGCTCTGACAGGGGCCCGCGCCTCCCTGATGTCACTGGGACTGTCTCCTCAGGGACAGCTTAGAGGTTGGACCTGTGTGTGTGTGTGTGTGGTGTGTGCGTGCGTGTGTGTGTGCGTGTGTGTGTGTGCGTGTGCGTGTGTGTGTGTGCGTGCGTGTGTGTGTGTGCGTGTGTGTGCGTGCGTGTGTGTGTGTGTTTGTGTGTGTGTTTGCCTCTGTGTTTGTTTACGTGTGTGTGATTGGGCTTTGCGTGTGTGTGTGTGTGTGTGTGTGTGTGTGTGTGTGTGTGTGCGTGTGTGTGTGAGTGTGAGATTGATTTTGAGTGTGTGTAGGACTAATGGCAAAAATGAAAAACACATTAATCTAAAATATGGTAACATCTGTTGGTCATTTTACTGCAAACTCACTATGGGGAACTCTACTTTACGCGGTGTTAGTGGGCAGTAAAATACTTTCTGGTTAGATGTGTTGCTATTTACCCATGTAATAATGATTCTTAAGAAGGAGCAATTAAGGTTGGTGAGGAAAAGTCTGTTGGAACCTTTGGTCTTTATGCGCAGAAACACAAAAGTTGCCAACCTGTCGATGCCTAGAATGCTACTCCAGGGCAAGCCGTAGGTCTGGGAAGAACTTCAGGCCAAAATCTTGCAAGCGAGCCACTGGGTGACGTGGAACTAGATGGAGCACTTGCTGAGTCATTTCCTGTAGGGCTGGAGCCACAGGTTGATGCGTATGCGTCCTTTGAGACCCCCTTTGATATATAAGAGATGGTAGGATAGTCAGCTTGGGGTTCACTTTTCATGTTTTTATTTGAAGAGACAGAAAACAGCCAAATAAAACAATGCAAACGTCCCCTTCAATCCTCCATTCTAAGCGGTCAGACGTCTCAACTGACCCACAACAAATATAAATGAGAGACTGATTGGACAGGCAATAAATGATGCGATGGCTAGAAACTACTTTTGACTGGTTCATCTCTGATGATTGTATCATTATACAGTGACACATTAGGCTAACATCGCCAGACCAATTTGCAAATGCGTATTAGTCTGGAAGCTCCCAGTTCATTTTTGATGAACTGGGATTGCCAATTCAACAGGCAATGCCTCAAGACGCAATTGGATGGACTTAGAACAAATTACAGCAACGAAACCGGTGAGTCATCAGCGGCCGCCATATTGGTTGTTTTGAAAATGGCTGAATGCAATCCCATAGGAGTCTCCTCTGTTCAGTAATCATAACGACCCAGGCCAGGTCTGCTGGACACCTGTGTGAACAAGAGGGTGGCTAAACACAAGGCCATACGCATATGGCGCAGCAAACAACATAATAAGCTTGCAGATCGGTCTAGGCATGTGATAAATGACAGTTAATATTAAATATATTATTTTGTTTCATATTTGAGTGTCACTGAAACGCTTAAAAAACAATCTTTTGCCACATTTTCTTCCTGAAATCCACCCTGTATCGGCTGGGATCAGACTAATCCAAATTTAGCCATGTTCAGACTGGATTACGTGAACTAATCAAATTTCAGAACCTTTTTTTTTTCTTCTTTTGAACAACTAATTTTCAAGATTTGATCCATCCTTCAAAATCTGATCAGATTACCTTCTGAACAACTGTGCCCTGAATTCCCTAAATGACCATTTTATTTTCTAAGAATCTGTGTTCATTTGGAGATGGGTGTGTTTCTGCTCTGCAGATTACTCTCGACATTGACATTCAATCTGTCGCCGGCCGCAATAGGTAAACAATTTCACGCAATTATTTTGCCGAGTTCTTCTGGCTCCCTCAAAATTGCCCTCCAGCCGACCCATGACCATGTGTACTGTATCCGTGAGGAGCTGTGCAGTGTATCCCATGAGAACGGCAGGCCTGATCAATGTAGCGCTGGAAGTAGTGTGCTGCTGTCTCCTATGGTTAATAGCTTCTACTTACCATGTACTACTATGGTGGTTGTTCGCAGCATCGTGGTAAGTGGTATATATCGCCTTCTTTCTATTCTAATCTACTAGACTCTTAACAGCCCCCCCCCACGCACACACACACACACACACACACACACACACACACACACACACACACACACACACACACACACACACACACACACACACACACACACACACACACACACACACACACACACACACACGTGTGTGAGTGCTTCTTGTGTTAATGAGGCCGTCTGAAGGGGTTGTTGTGTGTAGCTTCCTAATCGGAGTGACGCAGCCTTCAATGCACGGTTGCTACAGGGAAGAGCGCTTATGCAATGTGGCTGCTTGATTCAATCAGATGGGTCTCTCTGAAGGAGATGGCACCATTTTGGTTGCACTTTAAGTATTTTGCCATTTATTTTGATGTTCCCTATTTTCTTCTTATAAACTAAGGCAGATAATGAATATATATATATATATATATATATATATATATATATATATATATATATATATATATATATATATATATATATAATATATATATATATCTCTGTTCAGTCTTTGTCCCGCCCCATATCAGAGACACGCTTGTGATTGGCCCTATATATGATACTATATATCTGAGTATAATTTTGTCCAACGGCCAATGTTATAGTTTGTGTTTCCGATGCAGCAACGGCATGTTAAAGTGTCTTACAACAGCCATCGAGTATTGTGCTTAAAACAGCCTGACTATTGTGAAGCTCTTTGTTTTGCCCTCACGATGGTAATATTCTCATTTTGGACTTCAGAGCCTCCTCTCAGTCCTGTCCATTCCTCAACCCTCCCTCTGGTGAGTCAACCTCCTGTCACTTTCCATCGCTCTCACGTTTCCTCTCGTCTCCCTCCTCCTCTCCATCGCTGGCCGCTCCTTCGTGACCCAGCGGCCCCTTCATCCATCCTCCTCTCCATCCCCTTTTACTTCCTCTTGTCCCGGATAATGATGTGTCACCCAGAATATTTACCGTAACTCTGATTAATGCTTTGGCTCCGTTTTACCGCTTTTTTCCCCCACATCCGGTTCCCACCAAACCACCATCCATATAAATATATATGTATATATATATATATATATGTGTGTCAGGTTGTGTGTGTGTGTGTGTGTGTGTGTGTGTGTGTGTGTGTGTGTGTGTGTGTGTGTGTGTGTGTGTGTGTGTGTGTGTGTGTGTGTGTGTGTGTGTGTGTGTGTGTGTGCGTGCATGGCTGGCTGCAAGTCTGCATGTGTTGGCATTTGCATGCTCATAGCGGGATCAAAAGATAAATAACCCAAGTGTGAGAGTGTGCCTTCTTGCTTGCCTGGAGTCTGACAGTCAGCCCCCCCCCCCATCCGCATATATATTTATATGGATGGTGGTTTGGTGGGACACACACACACACACACACACACACGCCAGTCGTGAGCAGTTTAGCGTTGTCAATCTTAAGCCCTTCAACACATCACTCCAGGTGTTTTTTCTTCTCCTGTGTTTCCGGGGTGAATGTCTGTGGGTCAGGGGCTCTTTCACTGTGATGACGTCAGGCAGGGACTTCCAATGGATGGCCTTTGGGTCGTCTTTGTTCTGGAGGTAGGAACAGTGGTCTCTTGGTGGGTAACCAAAAGCACACAAGTATTCAAGGCTGGATTTTTGTCTATATATGATATATATCTATATATGATATATGAATAAATTGTAGTATCAATCACCAAAGTGATTAAATACATTTTTGTTGGATACTATCCACTGTTCAACTCACGCATTGAGCTGGTAATCTATCAAACCACAAGCAATAGGGACACCCTATTGGTCAAAGGCTTTAACTGTGAGCAGGTTGCAGTTTCTTTTCTATGCAGACTCTTTGGTGGATGTCCATCACATGTGGACTAAGACTTGTCCCCGGGGTCATCGCATTTTACTTCAAAACCGCAAAGATTACCTTAGGTATCACCTACAAAGAGTATTTGTCCCTATACATGTATCAGCGTTCACTTTTGGTATAATATGGTTCAGGGATTGAAATACGCCTTCCTTGTACTCCACAGAAAGGTCAGTCTCTGTTCATCAAAGCGGAAGCCAACAGGCCGTTCCTCTTAGTGTGATATTCGCCAGATGAACGGGGTATCGAAGGGCCTCCAGCCCTCCAGGGAGCCTGCGTCTGTGATCTCTTTCTAACTAGGCTAATTAGGGTCTTGCCGTCATTCAGTATGCATGCTCACTAAGATCAATTATTTACTTGTCTCTCTCCCTCTATAGGTACGTGGATTTAAACATGTATTCCCCTTTTTGATTTCAGAATATAAATTGAGGCATGATTATCTGATTACGGAATTCAACTCCTACACTTTGGCAGAGAGGAAAACACTCACTCTATGTCCTCTGATCGGCTCATACATCTGGTTATATTACAGATGTCCTTTCATTAAAGCTTTGGCACATGCT
>OLKM01001222.1:90732-103232 GCA_900291075.1 Melanogrammus aeglefinus | reverse complement strand
GAGAGTTAGAGAGACTAGAGAGAGAAGAGAGAGAGAGAGAGAGAGAGAGAGAGAGAGAGAGAGAGAGAGAGAGAGAGGATGAGAATGACGAGGAAGAGACCAGATAGAGAGAGAGAGAGAGAGAGAGAGAGAGAGAGAGAGAGAGAGAGAGAGAGAGAGGAGGGGATTAATGCTGGGAGATAGCCATAGAACAATGATAAATAGACGGAAATAAGGATCAGGGGAGAGACAGACACAGAGAAGTGAAGGCCAATGACAGAGAGAGAGAGAGAGAGAGAGAGAGAGAGAGAGAGAGAGAGAGAGAGAGAGAGAGAGAGAGAGAGAGAGAGAGAGAGAGAGAGAGAGAGAGAGAGAGAGAGAGAGAGAGGGAGAGAGAGAGAGAGCGCGAGGGATCATCAGGATCCCATCATTGTCAAGCATGAGGGTGGCGTAGCATTAATCAGAGTCTGGATAAATATTACATCTGACAGATTATTAAATGGGGAGCGGGGGGCCGGGTTATTTGAGTGAATGACCATCGATTCTGAAGCATACTGGACTGGAAAGGGTACTGCATGATGGTACTGATATGATAACGCTTTCTGTAACACCGTTTTTGCAAATAAAGCAAACAGCGTCCACTGAACAATTGCTTTGTTCACAGAAAAGACAAAGGATCCTTTTAGACGATTC
Source organism: Melanogrammus aeglefinus (assembly GCA_900291075.1). Taxonomy (NCBI): domain Eukaryota; kingdom Metazoa; phylum Chordata; class Actinopteri; order Gadiformes; family Gadidae; genus Melanogrammus; species Melanogrammus aeglefinus. The sequence continues at coordinate 102,560 of OLKM01001222.1, read as the reverse complement.
CATCCGTCTTATCGAGCGACGGGTGTCTGTGAGCTGAATAATATGCGTGGTGAGGTTCAAGTCAACTTGCGCTCTGCGAGCTCTGCTCAGAGGAAGCGGAGTCAGCCTATGGGGAGCACATCTCCCACTGGGGTTCCAAGTGGTGGAGCTGCAGAGACAGACACCTGTTGCTATGGTAATGCGAACACGTCACCTGGATGCTGGAGTTACCTCATCCCAGGCTTATATTTACCGTTGATGGAATATCCATACTATTCAGCATTTCACAACCAACTGCAGTTTTACATTTGTAATGATTTTTGTATTTATTTATGTGTTAGTATTTGTGTCTTGCAGTTTCTTATAAAAAATGCTGCCTTCTTCATTATCATTGTGTATGCATTGCAAACAACATGAGCTGTATGTGTGTGTGTGTGTGTGTGTGTGTGTGTGTGTGTGTGTGTGTGTGTGTGTGTGTGTGTGTGTGTGTGTGTGTGTGTGTGTGTGTGTGGTGTGTGTGTGTGTGTGCGTGCGTGTGCGTGTGTGTGTGTGTGTGTGTGTGTGCGTGTGTAGGGGTGTTTGTTTGTAGGAGTGTGTCTGAAGTTGTTGGTGTGCGTTTAAGTGTTGGGCGCTAGGGTTTGTTTGAAGGTGCATGCGTGTAGGTGTGTGTGTGCGACTTGTTGTGACACTTCTGACGTGGCTGACGAATGAGCAAGCTGCAGAAACTACTTGAGCACAAACAGGGGATTGCAGGCTCTCTGTGTGTGTGTGTGTGTGTGTGTGTGTGTGTGTGTGTGTGTGTGTGTGTGTGTGTGTGTGTGTGTGTGTGTGTGTGTACGTGTTCATATATGCGTGGTTTTGTGTGTCCGTGGATATGTGTGTACTTCTGTATGTGTGTACGAGATAGAGAGATGGATGATGGATAACCAATGGCCCTCCCATACATAAATATCATGCAAGTGTTTTACCTTACCTAACATCCATCTTACCTATCGATTCAACAGCAGGCTAAAGTGTTGGATCCACATTCATCAATGTTCATTTTCAATTGATCCATGTTGTTCTCACACAGTTGGGCCAACATGTCCCCGTCGATCGCCACACACCGGTGGAGCTGTGTGCGGCGTGAGAGCAAGTGCCAACACTCTTTATAAGAATTGTCAAACAGCACTGGGATACAAATCATTTGCATAAATTCCAGGGGACTTATGAACGTGTCGCATCATCCCTCAGAACCTTGTGGTATCTGGATGGGTTTGTGAAACATGAGCGCTCCCCAAAAGCGCTCGCCGCCGTTTCATTCTGCAGTTGCTTAGCAGCGATATGAAGAGGCAAATAGCTTAGATTTCTCTGGCTGGGGGTGAGAGATGCGTTATGAAGTCGGTGGGGATCCTGCTAGCCTTGTGGAGAGGATCTGGAAGTGTTCCAACTTGTAGATGGAGCCCTTTTGATAAGGACGCTGATGGATCATGCTAGGAGGGCCGTGTTTCTCCTCAGACCCCTTCAGCTCCAGACGCTCGCGGCGGAGAGGCGAGGCAGAGGATTCCATTCCATAGGAAGCTGTGTGGGCGATAAGCCTCCGCCCACATCCAATCACATGTTAACACAACGCAGAGAGCCCGGCCACCAGCGGTCCAAGGTACTGAGTCATCCTCTGGACTGAGCGTCCCCACACACACACGCACGCACACACACACACACACACACACACACACACACACACACACACACACACACACACACACACACACACACACACACACACACACACACACACACACACACACACACACACACACACACACACACACACACACACACACACACAAGCACACACGCCTTCCTGTGTGTGTGTTATGATGAAAATGCACATTACTATTTTCTAATCCACAGACACACACAACCATCCCTCTCTCTCTCTCTCTCTCTCTCTCTCTCTCTCTCTCTCTCTCTCTCTCTCTCTCTCTCTCTCTCTCTCTCTCTCTCTCTCTCTCTCTCTCTTCTCTCTCTCTCTCTCTCTCTCTCTCTCTCTCTCTCTCTCTCTCTCTCTCTCGCTCATTCACAAAGCTACCTATTACCTAGCAATAATCCCCTGTGATTGCCTTCCAGCACATCTAGCCCCACATACACTCATACACACATACTCTCACCCACATAAATACACACTTAAGCCCCCCCGTCCCCACAAACACATACACCGACACACACACACACACACACGTACACACACACACACACGCACGCACGCACACACACGCACGTACACAAATCAAACCTCCATGAGAGTTGCTCACTCTGCCGTTCTACCTGGAGGTTTAATCTCTGTGGTGGATAGTTTCCTTAACCGGATTACCGGGGCTGGACCTGCCAGCACTGCTAGTCTCACTGCTGAGGTCGCTTCTGGACCGGGAATAAAAACACTTACGCAGAGAGAGAGAGAGAGAGAGAGAGTGGAGGACGGGGAGTATGGTGTACAGGCCCCTGCAAACTATTATCAACTACATTGAGATGGTCATGTTCACAGCCTAGCTACAGGCTACAGTACAGACACTGCGGTGTATGGGCTGTTTAATGATATGTCTCTGTGTGCTTGTAGTCCCTGCTTCAACAGTCACACAAATGTACGGATGGAAGCATACTGCATATTTTACATGTACCAAATACATCTACATATGTCATTATTTAAGTGATATTGGTGACCACTCACAGGCGGCGCTATTTCTGGAGGTTTATGGGGAAAGTTTTTGGAGGAGTCATTTTCGAGTACACTGCACATACTGCGGCTATAGAAGCCATTTTGTTGAATTTCAGTTCTGTTTTTTTGAAAAAGTTCTAAAATTAAAGTAAGGGTATATCCCGAGACAACCAGTGTGAGACTAAATCAGTTAAATGTATGACTTTCCGTTACAAAAACGGTCTGCATCTCAGTTAAAATCTATGGAGCATAAAGGTAACTGAATGCTGCAAATTTTTTTTGGTGATTTTGACTTTTATCGTTGTATTTTTGTTGTTGCATTAAATTGCTTGTTAAATAACTAAGGTAGTGGAACATAAAACAGCCCTTCTTTTATTATACCAATGTTGTGTCGATTTATGACCAATTAGTATAATTTTAAGAGTTTCTACCTTACAAAAGAAAAAGATGAGAATGGATGAAATTATGCATCAAACGCAGCATTGAGTGCACATTTATTCTCATTCATTAGCGCAGGTCATCCTCATCAGAAACCTGAGATGATATTTCTCTAACTCTTATAGGTAAACAGCTGCTAGGCCAGATGACAGATCACAACCATGTCACAGTAAAAAAAAAAGCTAAAGTCAGTCACTGGTCAATTGTTGACTAAACGTCAATGGGCTTCATGCTGCTCCACAGTAGATTTAAAACGAGCTGACCCATTGTCCATTTTCCAACAGACGGTCATCATTTCTGAATGTTCAACAAAAAACCATCATGTTCTTGAGTAGTTTGGCCTTCTAATTGACAGTAGTGATGCCATTTGCTGTTTAAATGATTTGTTAGGGTAATCCTTCTCTGTGTGGACAGAAACTCATTTAGATCTTGCTTTTAGTTTTCCCTTTTCCACCAGCATAGACCATTTTTATCTTAATTGCCAAGCTTCTCAGCCATCTTGTCTAGTGTACCGGTGTATTTGTGAGTACACCTGCTGTGTGTGTTTTGTTAGTGTAGGCAGGCGTTAAGGGGGGGGGGGGGGGGGGGGGGGTTGTAAAATCAGAGAGGTTACATGTAAACATTTTTATATATACGGACACCTGCTCAGTAGTTCCAGTCAAATGGTTTGTTCAGCCTTCAAAACGAGAGCTGGTAAATTCAGAAAAATGAATTCAACTCTTATCAGAAAACGTCGTTTTATGCTCTAGACGGCCTAGGGTATCTGTGGTATAAAGGCTGGGACAAATTTTGAATCATAAATATGTACAATGCATAACGTTAGCTCTCTGGCTCATAGTTGAGCGGACTAGAATACCTCCCGTTGCCAAGTCGTAGCTAAGGTCCATCCTATTTACTGGATGAGTGAACAATGTTTCCGTTGCGTAACAACCTTACGGGAAGGTAATGATTGTTCCAGGTATTAGTCAAACCCTCAGGCGTTACCAGGGAAACACAGTTATGGCTTGTGAAAAACGTAATATTTGGATGTAAAACACAATGTAGGTAAATGCATGGTCTTAATTTATTTTCTTTGGCAAGTGACCATGGTATAAGCGGGATAAAGCCCTTCGAGCGGTCCATTATCAGGAATTAATGGACTTCGCGAAGGCAACCGTTCTAAGACCTCCACGTTGTCCATTAATTTCTGATAATGGACACCTCATCGGGCATTATCCCTTACACAATGGGCCCTATTTAGAACCACTGGGCTAGGAACCCATTGAGAGACAGAGCAATTATCAAGGGAATGAGGCCCCCAGCCTTTGAAAAGGCGGCCCCCAGCCTTTGAAAAGTGCACATGAGAAGACCAGGGGTCGGAATATTTTCATTCGGCAGGGCAAAGTGCAAAGAATAGTTAACAAAATGATTAATACAACTTTCAAAACACTTACACAATCAAAATGATTGCTATTCGTCCAGAAAGGGATAATCCTTGATTAGGTGTGCTGTTATCGAAACATGAAGAACAATCTGGAGCTAATGTGAGTTGCCTCCAAAAACATCATTCTATTTCAACAACAACACAGGTCACGGATGATCCCATTCATACCATAGCTACTAACACTCTTTAAAATATAGATCTTAATTTCAGTTTCTACTATTCGTTCATTGAAACAAAACGGTCGGACTGCAGAAATACATGCATATGGGTTACATGTAGTCCCAAGAAATACATATTGTGACGACTCCTATGGGGGTCGTGCCGGGGATTCTGGGGATCTGATACGCCGGTTGGGAAAAAGCGGTTTTATTGTCTTTTTTGCGTTGGGGTTAACAGGTTTGGGGTGTGTGCTCGGTAGAATGTAGTTGTGTGTTGTTGAGTGTTTACTTGTTGTGTGTATTGTTGCCGCCACCGTTACCGAGAATTACATGTCTGTTGGTGGGGTGTGCTGTGCGCTGTGTGTTGCGCACATGCATATGTAAGATATTACAACTGTGTTAGTGGACCAGCAGATGTGAGGATTCCCATATCGGAATAGGAACGTAACGTCACAAGATGACAATTTACGTTTTCGTATTTTGAGTGTGTTTTCTTATTGTTTGTTGCTGTCCCCTTAACTGCTAGCCTGTGTATTATAATAAGGTATTTTAGATTAAGGAACGCTGGCCAGTTTATGGGAGTTGAGGAAATGTTGAACATTAATCCAGAACTGTGATGTGAGGCAAACCATGATATGGTTTGTTTCTAAGCAGGTCCGTAATTCAAATCCGAAGGAGATTTAAACAAAGTGTTTCTAAGCTGTTGACTTAGACACTGATGGAAAATATAAATGGAGCTGTTTAGGGAAGAGAAGAAGCGTATTAGGTTTTAAATAGTGAGCGTGATTAAACTGTGAAAATAAATTAAAAAATCCAGCTAGTGTCATCCTTTAACCGGAGAGGACCTGTTAAGAGAGTCATACATTACAGAGATGAGTTATGAAGGGACAGCCAAGAACAAATCTGCATAGGCTATTATAAACTTCATAGAGCGGGAGATTCGTCTTGGCTGTGTCCTGATATACATTAGCCTGGCATTGTGAGACAAATTCCAAACGATCGCAGACCAAAATACCTCGGGACGCAATTGGATAGACCAACAACCAATCATAGCAAAGTACATTTTGTTGGAAGGACGGCAAATACATATTTCTTCTCCACAAAAGCTTTAAGTGCAGTCATTTGTGCTTCTTTTAGTGTGACTATTCATTCCATATCGTTACATTCTGCCTCTATGGCGTAATCGCACCGTTCTACATCAGCGGCAGCCATCTTCGTTGTTGAGGATGCCTCTTGAGGGTGTTCCTCTGCACCGTCATCTTATTTATCCCACCTGGTATTAGAAAAATGGTTTTGTTTGGTCAGTCTATGTTGTACCTTGGGGAGAGGGTTAGGGTTAGACCTTGTCTGCAGAGTAAATGCAACATTAGGTCATCAGCATATAGTCCAATATCGGTGAATGAGTTGTAATGCAAACTGAGAAGTAGTTTCTGGGTTGGTAAAGGATCCCCCTACTTTATATTATCCCGGAAAGATTCATTATTTTCAAAAGAATAACATTCCCTTTGGTATTACAATCGACCTTCAGATGTGTTGGTAAGCCATATGCAACCTTCTTTAAACAGCCACCTGCCGTCAATCAGGTTGGCATGCCAGGGAGAAAACAGGTGTAGATCAAAGGCCTAATTACAGGTCTGGACGATTCAGCTAATAGGATAGTCTTGTTGTCACTTAACTTTCAGGTCCCTCCCCATACAAACCCTCTAGTAATATCCGGTGATGTAATTAGTATCGAGGGGAACGTTTTAGGTCATTCTCTTTTCAAATTCACTGTGCATCCCTCCCTCGCCCACCATGGCTAACCTCTCTCGGTCAGTGTATTTTCCATTCTTCACAATCCCCCCCCACCCATCTCCATCACCATTCGTCCACTCTTCCATGGCCCTGTTTCCACCTGGCATTAGCATGCATCTTGGGTGGACCGGTCACAACTGGACAGCTCTGCAGGTGTGAATGCACCCAGGACACATTGAGATCCCATCCCTCACCCCCAGGAGTCAGTCCCGGTTGCATGCTTCTAGCAGAGTGTACGCTAATGTGTCCTGGGCAACATGGAGGGACTAGTCAACTGATGCTCTCTGTGTGGGCAGGAGCACATACTCATTTGCATTGCATATTAAAGTAAATCAAAACATCAAATTGTGTATGTTGTCTCGGCCCACCACATTTGAAATGACACACAGCCCATAGAGAAGTACCGCTATGACGAGTGCATCAGATATCTTGGACGATTTGGCATGAAAGTTTATGTTGTTTTGCCTTGGTCTGACTTGGTTTGACCTCTTCTTCTTCTTCTTCTTCTTCTTCTTCTTCTTCTTCTTCTTCTTCTTCTTCTTCTTCTTCTTCTTCTTCTTCTTCTTCTTCTTCTTCTTCTTCTTCTTCGTCTTCTTCTTCCTCCTCTAAGGTGTAAAAAGGATATTGTGCTGCCTCCCACCGGGTGAAAACAATACTACATTGGGTTTCTACAAACGGAAATGATGTCTGTGTTTCTCCTCATTACAGTGGGGAAGTGGTCACTAGTGGTCTGGAGACGCGTGCATGTGGAGAAGCATGCTAATAGCAGAAGGGAAGTGGTCGTGCTTGGAGCTGTCATCCTGGGATAGCAATCAGCGATGTGAGTGGCCAGGTGTGAGCAGGGCCTGTGATTTCATGGAATCCATCCGCCTGACTGGGGAGGGGAGGGGAAAGTCTTATCAGCTAGAAAAGCACAGCTGAAACCATCTCCACTGCTCGCCCTGCATGCACCTGCACGGAAACACGCACACGCACACAACCCACCCTGAGGTTCCAATCGGACACACATGCTGTACTCTGTGTGTGTGTGTGTGTGTGTGTGTGTGTGTGTGTGTGTGTGTGTGTGTGTGTGTGTGTGTGTGTGTGTGTGTGTGTGTGTGTGTGTGTGTGTGTGTGTACTAGATCTATAGATAGCGTTGAGATCCACCCTGGAAGCACTCGGTTGGAAAAAGAGTATAGGTATATTATGGCTGACTCTTGTTTGACCAGGTTAGGTCTTTTAAAATAGAATAGAATAGAATAATCTTTATTGTCATTGTACAAGACAACAGGATTTTGTTTGGAGCAGTCCTCCTCGAGTTGCACAAAAAAAACACCAACAAAAACATTATCAACAGTATTCGCAATATATGTACTGTATGTATATAAAATGTAAAATAAAATATATATTTAAATGAAATGTTTTAAAAAGTCCAAGTCCTTAAGTGGACCTGAGGGAACTGTCAAGCACAGCCACATATGCAGGCTCAATTAGGTGTAAAAGCTGCCACCTCTCATGTATGAGTTGTGTAAATGCTAGAAGACGTCAGCGATTGAAAACACTCAACGACAACAAACTAAAATTAAAAAGAGTACATCATTATTCTAAACTTAATATTCAACCTAGCAAAGAATGCCACTCCTTTACGCCTGTCCTCTGCCACTCGCGTCTGTTGTTTTGCTCATTCTATTATTTATTCATTACCTATTCATTTATTTATTTCTCATGAATACAGGCTTGGTTTTGTGTTTGTTTGGGCTGTTGAAATTTCTCTCTGGGCCCTAAGGATAGGTATGGGCCACTTCCCGGCCCGGTACAATACTATTCACCTGTGGCGTTATTGATCTAGATTGATTTATTAAAATATGAAATACTAATTTGAACGTATGTGAGAATGATGTTTAATTCAGGTCAGGTTGGGATGGGGGAGCTGTACAACAGTACGATTATATTACGGGATGGGTTCTTCCCTCAGATCAGAATCCCAGGCTGCTGTGGGTGTAATGCACCCTGTATTTTTTCTCCTGTCTTTATCCTCTTCTACACACGTTTCTCTCTTAAGGCCTTAACCCCCGTAACTGAGACACTACACTCACACACACACACACACACACAACACACACACCACACACACCACACCCACACACACACACACACACCACCACACACACACACACACACACAACACACTTTTCCTCATCCGCTGTACCCTTTCATCCACTCTCTAACCCTGTCATTATCCACTCTATTCAGCTGTTCTCCCATCTCTCCTCTCTCTCTCTCTCTTCTCTCCACTCTCACTTCTCTCTCTCCATCTCTCTCTCTCTCTCTTCTCTCTCTCTCTCTCTCTCTCTCTCTCTCTCTGTCTATCTGTCTGTCTCTCTATCCTCTCTCTCCTCTCTCTCTCTCTCTCTCTCTCTCTCTCTCTCCCTATTGTTTCCTGCTGGAGGGCTGACACTTGATCAGTCATGGAGTGGCTAGCCCTCTGCACTTCACCTTAAGACACGTCACTTCAGACACGGAAGGGAATTGACCGCCATCATCACTCACTTTCACACACACACACACACGAGGACGTAGACACCAGACATACATAAACACACGCAACACATCCGTGCTCACACATACACTACATAAACAAAAAAAGTGGACAATCTCATTGTTATAACACAGTGACCGACAACAGTATACAAACTGCAACACACACACACACACACACACACACACACACACACACACACACACACACACACACACACACACACACACACACACACACACACAAAGAGTTCCTTGCTGGCACACACACACCCACACACACTGCACACACCACACACACACACATACATAATAAAGATTTCCTTGCTGGGTTTTAAGTAGTTCGGCTATATCTAAGTGCTGCACGTCCAGGTCCACATATGTTTTCCACATCTTGACATTTCAATGATAAATATTGGAGGCCTTTCCGTGTGCTGGCATCAAATCTACCAACACCTGATGGTCAACACACCAAGGGGTGGCGAGCGCACACACCCACACTCCAGGCGTCGGTGAAGTCACTTAAACTCTGGGGTGTGTAACGCGTTGGTGGGTGTTTGCGTGTGTGGTCTCAACAAAAACGAATTTAACACAAATATTGTCACACAGCTCTTTGAACACACACATACACAACACACGCACGCTGCACACACACCACACCCACAGCACACACACACGATCACAGCACGACACACACACACACACCACACACACACACACAACACAAACACACACACACACACATTCGTCACACACAGCACACACAACACACACACACACACAACACACACACACAGAAAGGGTGCAAAAGCCTTTGCAAAATGGGCTATTTCCAATGTGTTTAATGCATAGTTAACTATTTATGATTCGACTAATTTACGAACAAAATATATTCTACAACCTCAAATTGGAGAAAAATGTGACAGAAGCCCACCTCATATGTAATTGATGTATTGTAACTTTGACAATCTGTTGAAGGATATAATTATTGATTATGGAGTTAATGAAAGGACTGTAAAATACTCTTTGTTAGATCCGTGTTTATTGTTGGTCAAGACATTTTGACAATCAGAGCTTCAAACGTACTTTCAAAATAATGTTACTTTGACAAAATACCTACAATATCTCACAGAAAGTCAGTATGTCACTATATATTTGTTATTGTTTCTCTGTTTCTTTCCCAGTAATTGTGTCTGGCCCTTTTTTCTGACACTTTGTATTCGGGGCATAAATAGAATAAAATACAATTTTTAAGAGGAATCAAAAAATATCAGACTGACCAGAAATGCCTACCTCACAAAGACATAACACGCAAACAAAAGCAGTGAGCCTGAAAGCTAGCTTGATTGCGAGAGACACACCACCTTCAAGCTCCTGCAGCAAGAAGATCATTTCAAATTGAGACATTGGCGCAGAAGAAGGGGGCAGGTAATTTAAGAGTTGGACAATTTCAACAGAGCATAGCAGACTGTGCGCATTAAACCAGTTATCCTCCTCAATTCATGCTTTGTTTTTCCGTTGATTTTGCAGAATGGTGAGATTGGTGAGAGAAAAAACAAAAACAACACTAAAGTATATAGAATGTGATACGTATAATAACCTAAACAGCTCAAGGAGCAATATGTGTGCCTAATTGTGTCTTTGCTGGAACATGTTGGCTGTGGAGGCGTGACTGGGTGGGCTGGCCGGCGACATGTTGCTTGTGGAGGTGTCGCTGGGGTGGGCTGAGGAGATGTGGGTGGTGGCGGCGTAGGCAGGAGTTGAGTCCCTGGAATCAAGCGGCATGCATCATCACAAGAAGTACAATCCTCAGGAGACCCAGGGTGGAGGTCTCAGAGTTCCCACGCCTTTCCCTCCGTCTCCTCCTCTTTCTTTCTTTCTTTCTTTCTTTCTTTCATGTTTATTTCGAATATGTAGACAAAACAAAAACAACGAATTTTGCCAATTACACAATAAAGCCATTCAAGAATGAATAACAAAAACAGAAAAAATAATAATAGTAATAGTAAAATTAAAAAGCAAAAAGAAACAAGAAATAAAAATAAACATAATTGTAAACATATCCGAAAAGGAGTGAGAAGAAGTAAAAAACTTATTACTCACCACCCCTCTTATATGTACTCTGTATTAATACACAATAGAATTATAAAAATGTTATGTAGTAATTAAATATACTACATGTAAGTATGTATCATAATATATAATATATCTACAACATACATTTAACAAGTAATAGTATGATGTGACACAACAGCGTGTATATACATATATACACAAACCTATTGACTCTTAGTGCAGTTCACTATATCCTGTGAACACTAAATTTTTGTACATTCTTTTAACAACATTGATGCTTGGACATTGCTTAAGTACTTCACTCAGATTGTTCCACAACTTGACACCTGTGATGGAAATGCGAAAACTTTTCATGGTGGAATTACTCATCTGAGTTTTGAAATTGAGTTCCCTCCTCAAATTCCGTCTTCTTCTCCCCTTCCTCTTCTTCATATCCTTTCCAGTTTCTCCTCCTCCTCCTTTATCTATCTCTTCCTACACCCCCCCCCCTCTATCTCCCCATCCTGCATCCACCAGCGGCTGCTCTGCGACCAGGGCGGGGTGTTCTCTGTTTCAGCTGGAGGGGTTGAGGTACTGCTGGCGGTGACGGAGAAGGGACGCTTGCTGCTGTGTGCTGTGTGCTGTGTGTTTGACCTGGATGCACGGGCTTGGCTGACTCTATTAGCAGCCCACTGTTGATGATGATGCACAGGTGGAACCTCATTGGCCCTGTTAGCCGCCCACTGTTCCAAAAATGAATGGTGGGGC
>OLKM01001222.1:76791-84291 GCA_900291075.1 Melanogrammus aeglefinus | reverse complement strand
ATGGATCAGTCGGTGGGAGTGTGTGGGTCTTAGGTCCCTCTGCCACTTCACCTTAGACATCGTCACTCGCCACGGAAGGATTGGTGTGTTGGGAGCCGCCATCAATCACTTCACTTCCACACGCACACACACCCGCGGACGGTAGACACAGACAATACATAACACACTCAACACATCCGTGCTCACACATACACTACATAAACAAAAAAGTGGACAATCTCTTGTTATAACACTCAGTGACCGGACAACAGATACAAAAAAAAAAAAAAAAAAAAAAAAAAAAAAAAAAAAAAAAGAAAAAAAAAAAAAAAAAAAAAAAAATCTTGCAAACACACACACTGCACAACACACACACACACACACACACACACACACACCACACACACACACACACACACACACACACACACACACACACACACACACACACACACACATTTAAAGATTTCCTTGCTGGGTTTAAGTAGTCGCTATATCTAGTGCTGCACGTCAGGTCCACCATATGTTTTCCACATCTTGACATTTCAATGAATAAATATTGGAGGCTTTCTGTGTGCTGGCATCAATCTACCAACACCTGAGGTCACACACAAGGGGTGGCGAGCGCACACACCCACACTCAGGCGTCGGTGCACACTTAAACTCTGGGGTGTGTACGCGTTGGTGGGTGTTTGCGTGTGTGGCTCAACAAAACACGAATTTAACCAAATTGTCACACGCTTTGACACACACATACACAACCACACGCACGCACACACACACACACACACACACACACACACACACACACACACACACACACACACACACACACACACACACACACACACACACACACACACACAGCACACACGCACACACACACACACACACACACACACACACACAGAAGAACGCACGCAAAAGCCTTTGCAAATGGCTTTTCAATGTGTTGAATTGCATAGTTAACTTATTTTATGATTCGACTAATTACGAACAATATATTCTACAACCTCAATTGGAGAAAATGGGACAGAAGCACCTCATATGTATTGATGTAATTGTAACTTGGACATCTGTTGAAGGATATAATTATTGATTATGTAGTTAATGAAGACTGGAAAATACTCTTTGTTAGATCCGGGTTCTATTGTGGTCTAAGAACATTTGTTGACATCAGAGCTTCCAACGTACTTTTTTCAAAAGAATGTTACTTTGACAAAATACCACAATATCTCCAGAAAGTCAGTATGTCACTATATTTTGTTATTGTTTCTCTGTTTCTTTCCCAGGTATTGTGTCTGCCTTTTTTTTGCTGACACTTTGTATTCGGGCATAAATAAATAAATACAATTTTTAAGAGGAATGTCAAAAATATCAGACATGACCCAGAATGCTACCACAAAGACAACACACCCAAACAAAAATGATGGAGCCTGGAAGCTAGCTTGATGGCGAAGAGACACACACACTTCAAGCTCTGCAGCCGAAGAAAGATTTCATTTGAAATGAGACATTGGGCGAGGAAGGGGCAGGGAATTTTTAGAAGTTTGGACAAATTTCAAAGAGCATAGCAGACATGTGCGCATTAAACAGTTATCCTCCTCAATCCTGCTTTTTTTTTTTTTCCGTTGATTGCAAGAATGGTGAGATGGTGAGAGAAAAAAAGAAAAACAACACTAAGTATATTGAATGTGATACTATAATACCTAACAGCCTCAGGGCAATATGTGTGCTAATTGGGTCTTTGCTGGGACATGTTGGTTATGGAGGCGTGACTGGGTGGGCCGGCGACATGTTCTTGTGGAAGGTGTCGCTGGGTGGGCTTGAGAGAATGTGGGTTGTGGTGGCGGCGTAGGCAGGAGTTGAGTCCCTGGAATCAAGCGGCATGCATCATCACAAGAAGTACAATCCTCAGGAGACCCACGGTGGAGGTCTCAGAGTTCCCACGCCTTTCCCTCCGTCTCCTCCTCTTTCTTTCTTTCTTTCTTTCTTTCATGTTTATTTCGAATATGTAGACAAAACAAAAACAACGAATTTTGCCAATTACACAATAAAGCCATTCAAGAATGAATAACAAAAAGACAGAAAAATATAAGAGTAATAGTTAAAATTAAAAGCAAAAGAAACAAGAAATAAAATAAACATAATTTTTAAAACAAATATCCGAAAAGAGGGGTGAGAAGAAGTAAAAACTTCATGTTATCCTCACCCCTCGTATTACTTACTCATATTATATTTAATAAAATAAATGAATATAAAAATGTTTATGTTATATAATTAAAATATACACATGTAGTATGTACCATAATATATATATCTTACAACATTACATTTAAACAAGTAACAATATGAATGTGGACACAACCGCGTGTATAACACAGTATATACATATATACACAAACCTATTGACTCTTAGTGCCAGGTTCACTTTATCCTGTGAAACACTAAAATTTTGTAACATCTTTTAAACAACATTGATGCTTGGACATTGCTTAAGTACTTCACTCAGATTGTTCCACAACTTGACACCTGTGATGGAAATGCGAAAACTTTTCATGGTGGAATTACTCATCTGAGTTTTGAAATTGAGTTCCCTCCTCAAATTCCGTCTTCTTCTCCCCTTCCTCTTCTTCATATCCTTTCCAGTTTCTCCTCCTCCTCCTTTATCTATCTCTTCCTACACCCCCCACCCCCCACTCTATCTCCCCATCCTGCATCCACCAGCGCCTGCTCTGCGACCGGGGCGGGGTGTTCTCTGTTTCAGCTGGAGGGGTTGAGGTACTGCTGGCGGTGACGGAGAAGGGACGCTTGCTGCTGTGTGCTGTGTGCTGTGTGTTTGACCTGGATGCACGGGCTTGGCTGACTCTATTAGCAGCCCACTGTTGATGATGATGCACAGGTGGAACCTCATTGGCCCTGTTAGCCGCCCACTGTTCCAAAAATGAATGGTGGGGCTTGCTTCAGGCCATTAGGAGTCCATTGTTCAGAGTAAACAGGTGGAGCTTTGTTGGAGAGACCCATTATTGTAGCCCACTGCTGGTTGACGAAGCGGTTGCAGAAGGCTACAACTTGGCAACCCACACTGGCAATTCCCATTGAAAGCCGACTGCTGGAAATACACTGGTGGAATTTGGTTAAAAAAAAAAAGGCAAGTGGGTTTAAATGAATTGATGGCGCGTGGTTGAAGCCATTAGTGGGCCAGTTGGGGATTTAATTGGGTCACTGTGGTTTGGGTGGCTGGAGGGGGGGAGGAGGTTGGGTAATCCCGATGTTGGCAGACTGCCGCTGTTGTTGCCCAGGAACAGTTGGCTGGTTGGATCTCAGCAGGGTGCCCTGGATGCCGCTTCTATGCCGAAGAGGCAACCTTTCTGATCCGTCTTCAGAGCAGGGTCCCACTACTGGAGGGGGTGCAGCGTTTGGGCCATCTAGTGTTGAAGCCGGACGTATGCTTCTACGTACAGGTCGTCCGTGAAGATCCATCTTGTTTATTTAATGTAAAGTTTGCATGTACAGCAGTTGGCAGTTATAGTGTCAGAAACCCTGAGGGTGAATCAACAAACAAGCAAATCTGTTCAAAATTAATTTTTTGAACAAAGTCTCCCCTTTTTCAATGTGTGCTGAAAAGGGGTTGCATTTATTCCGTTCTTGTGTATGAAAAAAAAATTTGAGCTTTTTAGCATCAGCTAAAAATAGATGCTTTGTTTTAGTAGAAGAATGGTGGGTCAAGAAGCTGTCTGGAAGACCGTCGTGATGATGGTCCTATTGTTAGCTGTTCATTTGTCATGGTGCTCGTCTTTCGAGCCAACTTGCACTATGCCCTTGTTTATTCTTTAAGCTATGGACTGTTCTGCAGGCTAGTGCATTCATTAAACAAACAGAATAATGTCATATGAGTGGCCAAGATTGTCCATTCCATCGAAAGGTTTTCTTTGACATACTCTGATTAACCCCGGAAATAAAAATGTACATCCCCAGTTTCAAGCTTTTTCTTTGTTTTATTTGTGAAACTTTCTTCACATATTTTCACCAAATCACAATGGACAGAGCGGGTTATCTTTTGCCCCTTTGGCTCAAGAACTCAATAAGGAAGAAAACATAGGCTGGTGACTATGTGCACTGCTATTGCTGTTCAGCAGAAGAAAAACAGTGTTGACCCTTGTGTTTATGTACAGAAGGTTTGGAATAGTTTCCGAAATAGTTTTAGGCTGACGATGGGGGTGAGGTCACACAATTTGGAGAGGAAAATCTTTAGAAACCTTAAGTTCAGTCCTACACTCTTCAGTCCAGATGATTGAATCTACAGGATACAAATATATACATTATTTGTGGTTGAATTTTCCATGTGCGAGATAACTAGTCCTTGGGAGCACGTAATGCTCTCTTGAGCACATTTAGACGTCACCTCTAAATGACACATCCTCATCAAATATGACCTCAGAAAAAAAAACAACATACAGGATAAACACACGGAAATAAAAGACAATGACAAAGGTTTTGGAGATCACACCTCGCAAGCTCTTCCCAGCACTGGATCTCTGCTGCAAGGTCTCCTCTCAAACCCGTACAGCTCGATGACACACACCATGTCTAATAAATACCGGGACAAAGGATGTATCATTTACCAGACACACGGACATTTAATAATTGGGGCCTGGTGACAGGGGCTATCTGTTTCCATCAGAGCTGGCATTGTTCTCTAAGTGGCGGGCATATAAAGGATTGTGGTGGTCCTCCTAAAGGTGGCTTTTCCTCTCTCTTTTTCCTTTCTGATGGCTTAAAGCAAAGCCCCAGCTTTATCCCCAACATGTTGTGCTTGATTGGATTTGCAATCAAACCCCCAAAAAAAGCAGAGAAAAATTGTGGATCACTGGAACAGTACCAAACAGGTGCATGCACATTTGTTGTCTCTGTGTCTTGTGTGTTTGTGTGTTAGGGCCCTATTTTAACGGTCTGAAACGCAAGTGGGAAAGCGCAAAGCGCAAGTAGCTTTGTGGGCGGTTCTACGGCGCTATCGCTATTTTACAGGCGGATAAATGACACTTCCGCCGCGGCGCAAGTGTCAAAAGGGTTGGTCTGAAGCAGCCAATTACCGTGTGTGGTTGGCGTAACGTCGGAACAAACAGAGCGTTTTTTCCGCATCCCTTTTAGGCTGACGATGGGGGTGAGGTCACACAATTTGAGAGGAAAAATCTTTAGAAACCTTAAGTTCAGTCCTACACTCTTAAGTCCAGATGATTGAATCTACAGGATACAAATATATACATTATTTGTGGTTGAATTTTCCATGTGCGAGATAACTAGTCCTTGTGAGCACGTAATGCTCTCTTGAGCACATTTAGACGTCACCTCTAAAGGACACATTTCGCCGTAATTGTTTCAGCAGCTGGACAAAATATAATATTATAATATTATTATTTTATCTTTATGGACACCACAATGATTTTCCTTGTGTGGTAATATTTTATTGTCCTTGTAATTATGTATGGTTTGCAAAAATGGGAACTGCTGTCCGTGTAGATGAGAGAAGCAAAGTGTATGCGCGAGGTGCACAAGCAATCCGTATGCATCGTATGCATGTACCTTACAATAGACATCTGAAATCGGGGCTGGTTGTCTAGACAGGTATCTGTTGGTCAGAGCTGCATTGGTTCAGAAAGCGTCAGAATATAGGATTGTGGTGCTCCTGTAAACGTGGCTCTTCCTCTGTCCGATTATCCCTTATTGATGGCTAAGCTCATCCCTAGCGTTATCGCAACTGTTGTGCTTGATGGGATTGCAATCAACCCCCAAAAAAAGCAGAGAAAAATTGTGGATCACTGGAACAGTACCAAACAGGTGCATGCACATTTGTTGTCTTGTGTTGTCTTGTGTGTGTTAGTGTTGTGTGTGTGTGTGTGTGTGTGTGTGTGTGTGTGTGTGTGTGTGTGTGTGTGTGTGTGTGTGTGTGTGTGTGTGTGTGTGTGTGTGTGTGTGTGTGTGTGTGTGTGTGTGTGTGGGGTGGGGGGGCGGGGATTGTGTGTAACAAGATAAGTGGAGTCATCCCAGCCTCCTTCTTACAGGCCGTTTCGCTCTACTGTCGTCCTCTGTGCCGAACGGAGGCAGGGTGGAGCAGTGGTGTGCATATCAATGTCCTGTTAATAAATTATGATCCAGATGCAGGAGAGAGAGAAAGACCGGGAGCCAGAGAGCAGATCGGGAGGGGGCTCTGCACTGTGTGGCCTAGAATCCATACGGAAATCCAAGGAAAACATGCAAGTAGAAAAGAAGAAAAGCATCTGTTTTTTGTTTCTTTCCTCCGGGATCAAATGTATAGACATTACACTGGTGACTGTATTAAAAGATGAATGGACACAAGCAGAAAACCTTCCACTAGTCATTATTTAGGCTTAAATGATCTGATATTGTTTAACTCCAAATTGAGCTCCATGTTAAGAAAGTATTATAAATTTCAGATATTTTTTTTAGTTATTAGAAGGGACTTAATGTAAAGGGCACATTCAAAAACAAACTTGCAATCATTGAAGATAAATATAAGGGGCCTAAAATCCCAAAAGTTCCATATTTATTTACTTTATATATATATATACTGTATATATATATATATATATATATATATATATATATATATATATATATATATATATATATATATATATATATATATATATATATACTTTTTGAAGTCCAGAAAGGTCAAAAGGCTTTTATCGTTGACCTTTGCTACACATATTGTTCCACCATTACCACCATGCATAATTGTGATGATTGCTGCATCCTTCATTCTTTTTTGTTATGCATGGTAAATGTCAGTGCAGTAATCAAATGAAGAAGTTTCTTATACAAATGGAGGACTACAGATATGAGGATGTTCTGTAAGCGAGACAAGAACATGAACATCATCACAACACAAGAACATCATTTTTTTTCATTCATTCGTCATTCAATGTTGCTTTGTTGTTGCCTATGTTTACATCCTGTTGGAATGCAAATAGAAATGTCACTGTTTATTTACCATCTGTTGTTTGATCATGGATGCATGCGTTATTTAAATTCTTGTTCGACAATGAACAGACCAAACTATGGAAGATGGTGAAAGCCCGGCTCTGAGCTACGTTTTACCATGCTTACTTTACTAAATATATTCTGATTAATTAGTTAATAATTAAATAATGAATACATTTAATATTGTTTTTTTACTAATATCTGAAGGTAAGACTTTGGGCATGTTTTCCCAACGGCCGCATTCATTTTGCTAGTTATTTTAGTAATGATCAAATAGAATTTCACGAGAAAGGAAATGACCAAATATTGAGTGAAAAAGTGAATATCGCCCCCCTACTGTGGTCGGACCCCCACTGTGAGCCCGGAGCCCAATCTGAAACAGCAACAATAGCAGTGACTCCCCCAACAGAGAGCGTTGTAATGGAGGCTGTGCATTGTGCTATACTTATCTACCACTCCAGGAAATATCAATGCACCAGGTCCGAGTCAACATGATAGTGGAGAACGCTGCCAGCA